>JAHNEJ010000621.1:2500-181116 GCA_022559845.1 Amorphophallus konjac
CAAAGGAAAGATAACAAGTACAGTCTGACAGAAAGAAACGTACACTGGGGTCGGGGGAAGCCCGACGCAGGTACAGCTGGCAGCTACAACACCGCGCTCCACCAGGAAGAGCAGAGGCAGACGACGAAACTCACCTGAAAAGTAGGGGTGAGTCTCTAAACAAAAACTCAGTAGGGGTCACGCGGATCCCCACTGGAGAACGCACAAAGCAACGGAAGCAACAATAAAAACGGCAGGTGCAACAAAGCAGGAAAAAGCTACACTACAAAGCTGTAAACAGAACAGGTACAGCAGGAGTAGGGAACAAGCAGGAGAGGGGAGCTCAACAACAAAGAAGAGCAAGGTCGTAAAACACGGAACACGGCCACCGAGGAGAACTCGGCACCCTAAACTACTCCAAACGGCAACAGACGGTCGACCCCAAACTCACACAGTAGGGTAACCCAATCCGTCAGCCAAAACAAAGGCGAAGGCGGACGTCGACGCCGAAAACATTGACAAAACACGACAGGAAACATCGTGCACGCAGCCCCACGCATGACGAGAATGTCATGCCAATGACAGAACACTGACCTCGAGTACGGCCACGAGAGGGCAACTCGCAAAGGTCACAGCGCACCAGAAAACGCGAGAGTCACGAACCAAGTGACAGGAGCACCCTCCTCCCAGAAGAACAGCCAGATGCATCCACTGACGTCTTACACTGCGCCACAAGTGTCAAGTCTCTCAAGGACAAGACACACCAAGAACCAGGTCCGAGGAACCACAGTTCCAAGGAAACATGGCACCACAGCACGAAACTATAGCACCAACTATGAGTGACTAGTCAGGGCCACACCCGACGGCGCAAGTCCCCAGTCCCTGACCACGTGTGCACACATTGACCACTACCTAGGCCAGGCCTCTAGCTAGTATTCCCCTCGTTAGGACGCTACCGCTGGCCGGGGCCTACAGAACTAGCTTAAGAACCGTACGTACCAAACGCAACAGGAAAACCCCTCCACCACTCCCGGTGGGTCGGCAAAAGCCTAGGGCTACAACTAGGGGAGGCTCACAAGGCACAGACTCCGAAAACACAGGTGCTAAAGCACATATAGTCTAAGAAAAGCCCTGTCTCGTGCACAGCAAAGCACCCAGGCAGTCGAACAACCGCCAACAGACTCAAGATCAGGCAACTAGACCTACGACGTAACGATCCCTGAGTCGAATGACTCAAAGGCAAGATCGTCACAAGCAGCGAGACAAGCCGCCAATCGGTCTAATCCTAAGCCAGCAAAACAACACTCCGCAGAAAATGACACACTGAGGCCTGAGGGAAACACCAAGAACCCTCAGCACACCTGGACACGCAAACCGAGGTAAGGCAACACCTTAAGGCATCTAGAACCAGTGTCTCGAGCCGGGCACAACCACCGAGACACACACACACAAGGTCACATGTCAACCACTGGGTCACACCGGGTTGACCTGAACCCAGCAACGCGCAAGCAAAAAGTAGGATAGACAATCCTACCGCAAGTAAGAAGACTCCTGGTCACCTTACAACGTAGTCTTAGCCCTCATAGGACGTCAAGAAACATCCACAGGATAACGGACAAACCACTAGGACAAGCCAAGACAAGCTAAAACTGAAATCACGGAAAACGGAGCACAAGGCATGTAACGCGCCACCCCTAGACCGCTACTAGCATGTGACGGTCTAGACCAGGGCCGTTACTCACCAAGCGACGGTCGGGCGACAGGCCGTCACTTACACCACCCTAACCTATCTCGAAAAATGCAAAGGCATGTAACGCGTAGCACCAGGCGCGTCACACACACCTGACGCGCCAGATCGGGGCCGTCAGGTCCAACACAAACCCCAAATCAAACGGAGCTCAAACGATGTAATGCGCTAGGCCTAGCGCGTTACACACGCCTAACGCGCAGGAACAGGCGCGTTACAGCCACCAACGAAGACAAAAACACGGGGACTCGAGCCATGTAACGCGCTAAGGAAAATGCGTTACACCCACCTGACGCGCAGGGGCAGGCGCGTCAGGGCCACCTAACGCGCAAGGGCAGGCGCGTCAGGGCCACTGGCACAAGCCCGAAAAACAAAAGGCTAAGCTAGGCCATGTAACGGTCCCACGAGGACGCGTTACATCCAAATAACACACGGGGGCAAGGCCGTCACACACAAGACAGCACACATCCACCCCGCCCTCAGTCAAACAGCATGTATCGGCCTAAGCACGGCGTGTTACAACGCTGTGACGCACGGGGACACGACCGCTACATCAACCGCCTTAAACGGTCAACGCCCAGCCAAACTCGGTCAAACACAATGTAACGGCCCAACCTGGGCGCGTTACAACACTCTGACGTGCCAGGACCAGGCCGTCTGAGGAACCGCCATACTCAATCCGCATAACGACAAACGGCATGTAACGCACAGGCTGAGGCGCGTTACATGGGTGTGACGCGCCAGGCCAGGGCCGTCACACACCCAGAAGCCATAAAACGTTAAAACCTCAAAAGAAGTAACGGTCTATCGAGGGACCGTCAGAGGCAAGTGACGGTCGCTGGCACGACCGCCACACCGGCTACGGCGGGAAAATATAGGAATGGCCAAACCGCCCCGTTCCACGCCCCATTCACGCCGAAGCGCAGGGGAAACAAACCCAAACGACAAATAACAACATAAGAAGGCTAAAAAGCCCACATGCAAGCTCAAAAACTCAAGATCCGGGAGATTTCATCAAATCCACCCAAAGTGGGTCACCGAGGTTCCCGGGCTTCTACCGGCCTCGAATGAATACCAGACAACACGAAGTCAACGTGGATGGGATCCTAACATGCCAGTGGTCAGTTAGAAACTAACTACGCCGCAAACAGTCACCGTTTATCGGCCAACCCTAAAAATCACGAAAATCACGATTTAGGCAAACCAAGCCCAAACTCGACCGTTTCCTAGCCAAACAACGTGCAATGGCAGGGAAAACGGAGAGGATGAAGTGAGGATCAGTCACCCTACCTCCACCGAAGAAACCGAGCCCGGAAAGGACTAAACCACGCCGAAATCTACTCGCGAATCGATTTCACCGGCTTTGAATCCACCATACGGGATCGCGCCAGAATCGATTTGATCCTTGCTCCATCGTGCACCCAGCCAGCTCCATCACGTCCCCAAGATGTGCCTCTAGGTCCTCCGTCTGCAGCCGGAGCCGAGGAGGCGAACGGGAGAGAAAACGGGAGAGAGAGAGAGGTGACGGCGGCGAATGAGAAGGAGGAGAGAGGAAAAGAAATGAAAAAGAAAAGAAATTAGGAAATTTTCCTAATTTCCAAAAATTCAGAAAATGCGTCGAAAATGCACAATTTCATAAAAATACGCAAAAATAGTCAAAACGATCAACTCGAAGAGTACATCGTCGATGCAGCATCCACGAGTTCGAGAATTGACAAACAACCTCACCGTAGAGTTCCGTAACTAGTACGTGCGAAAAACCCACACGGCTCGTCAAACTCAACTCGGAAGCCACCAAAGCGAACCGAAACTCACCGAAACTAATCCGAAACAGATCCGAAAGATCCAACAAGACATGCAAAGGATCCAGCAAAGATCCACCAAGGATCCAGGACATTACATCCTCCCCTCCTTTAAGAAATTTCGTCCTCGAAATTAAGGACTAACAAAGGAGAAGCAGGGAAGAACAACCCAACCGCACAATCATGAAAAATATAACTCAGAGGAACACCGTCAGACCACAATTACAGGTACACGCTCTAGCTTCTAAGACAGCAAGTCCACAGCACGAGCATGACACCAAAGTGAACACATCTGACACCTCTGAAGCAAAGGCAACGTCGTTTACGTGTCACCAGGAACGGAGACACGACTGCCACAACAACAAACAACCGAGAAACACAACGGCAGCACGGCAAGCGACAGCTTACACAAGGAGACACAGTCCTCACAGCTGACAGCTCGACCACATCATCGGCTCCAGTGCCAAAGGTAACAGGGAACACCTGGCACACATGACACCAACGATGTAACGACCCAGAGTTCAGGATACCGATAACATCGATACACCGATACCAAGAACTGGGGAAGCCACCCAAGAGGCTGATGAGGCCCCTGAAGGGTTAGTAAGGTTATGTCGAGGGAATGTATAACGAATTGTAATTTAGAACACCTAGATTACAATTAAGTAATAAAATTAACACAAGTGCAGAAGCAATTCAAAATAACCAGAGTGATATATATATATATACTAGTCCAGATAAACAAAAGTACTAGTCCACAAGGGTACAACTACACGGGGCATACCCCGGCAAAGGTACCATGAAAGCCTCAAAAAGGCGGCCCGACTAGAGCAGGCAGCTAGACGCGGTCTTCGAAAATAGCTCACGAAGCTTCGGGAGACGACGGGCGCGGCTCACCTGAAAGGAGAAGGGTGAGTCACAGCCAGACTCAGTAGGGGTCACGCGGATCCCTACCTCGCACTAACAAGTATTCATGCATAAATAAAAGCAATTAGAGTATGCATCTAATTAAAATAACAGGCAATGGCATGAATAAACTACTCAAGTAAAGCTGTAAACTCTAACTAAGCAAGTCAGCTAACACATGCCACAGCTAAATAAATGCCAGCGACTAAAACTAAATCTACCAAAATGGAATAAGCCTTAACTAATCCAAACAATAAGGAAGGACAACCATTGGAGCAGAAACCAGAAGCGTCCACTGACGACTTACACTGCGTCTCAAGCACTCGCAGTCGACAAAGCGACAAGCTGGGCGCGTAAACAGTACCAAACTAAGTGACCAGTCGGAGTGACACCCGTCGGTGTCAGTTCACAGTCTCCGACCACATGTGCACACACTGACTCTAGCCTGAGACAGGCCCTCTAGCTAGTTTTTTCCCTTGGTAGGACGCTACCATTGGCTGGGAGCCCACGGAACTAGCTTACAAAGCGTGTATGGGAAACACCCCTCCGCTATCCCCAAGCAGGTCGGCACTCAACAGACCTTAGGGCAACAACAGTGGTTCCATTGCATGGAAAGAAAAGCTATTCTATTGGTATAAGAAACATGCCATCGAACAATGAAACAACATAAACATGGCACATTTACGTAAAGGAACGCATAACAAATGGCTGGCAACTTATTAAACCCAACAGGAAAGCATCGGTCGGATGCCCACGCGCTACATGAAAGTAACGGTCAGAGGCTGGCGCGTTACACCAAGAACGACGCGTCTGTCCCCGTCTGTCACTCCTGCCTGAGTTCCAGCTCAAAAAGCCCAAAAGGGAATGTGACGGTAGGGGCCCTGTGTGTTACATCGATGCAACGCATTGGGTCACCGCCGTTACATCCACCCGAGGCCAAAAACCAACGTACAGCGTTCGAAATCAGACGCAGGCAAAGCGACGCGCTCGCTTAGGCGCGTCGGACGGAAGCGACGGCCGACCGACTGGCCGTCGGGCTAACCACCTCACCCGATCTATGTAAAACGACGGACGAGTAACGGATGGGGATCCCACCGTTACTCTCCAAATAACGCACCCTCATCGGGCCGTTGTTTGGAAATGACACGTCCACTAAGGACCGTCAGGCGTGTGACGGTTCCTGACAGGACCGTCACACCACCTGGAACACGGGCGGGTACGGTTTGAAAATCGGAGCCCTCCCGGATGATAAAAATCGTCGGGTAACGTCGTAGAAACCTGTAACCTGTCAAACCATACAACCCAAACAACAAAATAACACCCAAATACCACACATGCAAAGCCCACAATGCATCAAATTCAAGAATTAAGCTAAAACCCCAAAGTTATGAAATATGAATATTAAGCATGCTACGGAGTTCTAATCAAACGAACGAGGATCCTAGCGAGATCAGGATTCCATCCCCCTACCTTTTGCGAGCCGAAACCGGCGACAGGGCCGCATGCAAGGAGGAAGAGCCACGAGGCCTTCACGCTCCGCCTCGCTCCCACGAGTCACGAAACACGTCGAGGTGGGCGTCCATGCGATCCACGCGACGTGAGGAATCCACCGGTACCCCCCACGCCTCAATCCGGCGCCAAAAAGCCTGCTTCCCAAGGGGAGGGGAGAGAGGCGATCGGCGAGAGGAGAGAGAGAGTGAGGTGAGATCGACGAGGGAGAGAGAGAGAGTGAGGGTGAGGGATTAAAAGAGAAGAAAAATAAAATTAAAATATATATAAAATATAATTATTATATATATTAAAATCTTATTAATCTCTAATAACCCTAAAAGCTCCAAATAAATCCGAAAAAATACCAGAAAAATTCCTAAAAATCTAGGAAAATAGCCAAAAATTCCAGAACAAATACTAGAACAAAATCCATTAAGGCACGGGCCTTATAAATGACAACAACAACACTGGACCACAAACACAATCAAGTCAGCACTCAGCCAGCTATCACATCTGATCGAGTCGCAAACTAACTCCACCAGGAAAAGAGAGCACAGCAAGCCAACTGACAAGACCATGGTCCAAGACAGAGACACAAAATCATAAAGAAACAGCGCCAAAACAACACAACGGCAACACCTGCAAAATTCTGGGTCTGCAGAACACACAGAACCACGGAACACACTGCAAGTAGGGTCACATCAAGACACAGAAACAGTTGAGCACACGACTACAAGGAACGGGTCACGCATCAGACAGCCCACCAAGAAAAAGACCCACAACAACGAGAAACGACATCACTCTCGGGGAACGCATCTCAAGGACTACAAACACGCCTCGAGAGCACAACACCCAAGAAAGAAATACAGAGTAAAAGGATACTCAATCAACAAGGAATGCCGATAAATTCCCCAACACTCGCACAATGCCGATGCCAACACAAGAAAACCACAAACAACGGCACGGCAACGGGCAAAGTCAAGGCGCAGGAAGCCAAGACAAAGCCACATCGAGAAGGAACGAACCTCTCGATGAGTGGGTAGCCAACCCACACACTTCCGCTGCACCCTCAACAATGCGCACAGGCAATAGAACAACATCGGTAATCGCACCTCAGCACATACCAGATGCCATCGTAATCAACAGAGATCGCAATTAACACGCCACGAGCACCAATCTCGCGAACAACCGATCACAAGGAGCCTAAGTGCAACAAAGGAAGAGCACCAGCTTTAGCACAAAGCACGCGGAAAGAGCTAATCTCAGTTTACCTTCATGTCCTGGAACAACAAATGAGCCTTCACAATACATCAGTCGTTGGACACGGCACGACAAATACGGTACACGACAGCTCTTAACACCATTATGGAGTCCAAAGCCAAGCAACCGTAAAATAAGGAGCAAACCAGGCTCAAAACAAAGCTGTCCACACTTAAGCAGACACATGACAAAAGGCATCACCAAGACTGCAATTCTAAAGCAACACTCGAAAAGATTCCACCAGAAGGGACGAGAAGCAAGAAGCTCAACCACAAAAGCTCACCAGGAAGGGGAATCCTAGCTCGCCTGAGCAACTTCTCTAACACGGGATCTAATTGAGCACTTCAAGAGAAGCAAAACACATCAGGAGCTACACAGACTCAAGCCGGGACAACCAAAGCAACGTAAGAACGTGCATGGCCATCACACCAACGCTGAAAGTCATAAGCCACCTGAGCAAAAGCATAGAAAATAGCTCGAACAAGGCACTGCAGGTTCATGCCAACCGACAAACACTGCCAAGTGTAACATGATCAAGACAACTTCAAAATCGAACAAAGCACCTCGTCACACCCAGACGAGAGCAAAAACTATCTCGTACAGTGCCAACCAAGCACGCACAAGACCACACATAGAAAACAACGCGACAAACATCGCAACACCTACACCAGCAAGAGATTGTACTTGACCTCAAGGACTCTGGTAACTGTATATCTGGATTTCAATGTATCTCACACGATAATGATCTAATAGCTCAGAAAAGAACTCCGAACATCTCAGAACACTGCTCTGATACCAGCTGTGGCGACCCGGATTCCGGATACCCGGTGCACTCGGTATAAATACCGAATACACGTGATACCACATGGGAACCGGGAGGACTCCCAAGCGCGGGAAAGCGTCGAAGGGAAAAAGGAGTGTGTGGAATACATTGAAGCCAGTAGATATAACAGTAAGAAATTAAATTTCATTAGATTGGGTTGCTAAAGTAGCAGAAATAAAATTACTTTTTCATTAATAATTTCAATTATACATCAGAGTCCAGTCCAAAGGAAAGACAACAAGTACAGTCTGACAGAAAGAAATGTACACTGGGGTCGGGGGAAGCCCGACGTAGGTACAGCTGGCAGCTACAACACCGCGCTCCACCAGGAAGAGCAGAGGCAGACGACGAAACTCACCTGAAAAGTAGGGGTGAGTCTCTAAACAAAAACTCAGTAGGGGTCACGCGGATCCCCACTAGAGAACGCACAAAGCAACGGAAGCAACAATAAAAACGGCAGGTGCAGCAAAGCAGGAAAAAGCTACACTACAAAGCTATAAACAGAACAGGTACAGCAGGAGTAGGGAACAGGCAGGAGAGGGGAGCTCAACAACAAAGAAGAGTAAGGTCGTAAAACATGGAACACGGCCACCGAGGAGAACTCGGCACCCTAAGCTACTCCAAACGGCAACAGACGGTCGACCCCAAACTCACACAATAGGGTAACCCAATCCGTCAGCCAAAACAAAGGCGAAGGCGGACACCGACACCAAAAACATAGACAAAACACGACAGGAAACGTCGTGCACGTAGCCCCACGCATGACGAGAATGTCATGCCAACGACAGAACATTGTCCTCGAGTACGGCCACGAGAGGGCAACTCGCAAAGGTCACAGCGCACCAGAAAACGCGAGAGTCACGAACCAACTGACAGGAGCACCCTCCTCCCAGAAGAACAGCCAGATGCGTCCACTGACGTCTTACACTGTGCCACAAGTGTCAAGTCTCTCAAGGACAAGACACACCAAGAACCAGGTCCGAGGAACCACAGTTCCAAGGAAACATGGCACCACAGCACGAAACTACAGCACCAACTGCGAGTGACTAGTCAGGGCCACGCCCATCGGCGCAAGTCCCCAGTCCCTGACCACGTGTGCACACACTGACCACTACCTAGGCCAGGCCTCTAGCTAGTATTCCCCTCGGTAGGACGCTACCGCTGGCCGGGGCCTACGGAACTAGCTTAAGAACCGTACGTACCAAACGCAACAGGAAAACCCCTCCATCACTCCCGGTGGGTCGGCAAAAGCCTAGGGCTACAACTAGGGGAGGCTCACAAGGCACAGACTCCGAAAACACAGGTGTTAAAGCACAGACAGTCTAAGAAAAGCCCTGTCTCGTGCACAGCAAAGCACCCAGGCAGTCGAACAACCGCCAACAGACTCAAGATCAGGCAACTAGACCTACGACGTAACGATCCCTGAGTCGAATGACTCAAAGGCAAGATCGTCACAAGCAGCGAGACAAGCCGCCAATCGGTCTAATCCTAAGCCAGCAAAACAACGCTCTGCAGAAAATGACACACGGAGGCCTGAGGGAAACACCAAGAACCCTCAGCACATCTGGACACGTAAACTAAGGTAAGGCAACACCTCAAGACATCCAGAACCAGTGTCTTGAGCCAGGCACAACCACCGAGACACACACACACAAGGTCACATGTCAACCACTGGGTCACACCGGGTTGACCTGAACCCAGCAACGCACAAGCAAAAAGTAGGATAGACAATCCTACCGCAAGTAAGAAGACTCCTGGCCACCTTACAACGTAGTCTTAGCCCTCATAGGACGTCAAGAAACATCCACGAGATAACGTGCAAACCACTAGGACAAGCCAAGACAAGCTAAAATCGAAATCACGGAAAACGGAGCACAAGGCATGTAACGCGCCACCCCTAGACCGCTACTAGCATGTGACGGTCTAGACCAGGGCCGTTACTCACCAAGCGACGGTCGGGCGATAGGCCGTCACTTACACCACCCTAACCTATCTCGAAAAATGCAAAGGCATGTAACGCGTAGCACCAGGCGCGTCACACACACCTGACGCGCCAGACCGGGGCCGTCAGGTCCAACACAAACCCCAAATCAAACGGAGCTCAAACGATGTAATGCGCTAGGCCTAGCGCGTTACACACGCCTAACGCGCAGGAACAGGCACGTTACAGCCACCAACGAAGACAAAAACACGGGGACTCGAGCCATGTAACGCGCTAAGGAAAACGCATTTCACCCACCTGACGCGCAGGGGCAGGTGCGTCAGAGCCACCTAACGCGCAAGGGCAGGCGCGTCAGGGCCACTGGCACAAGCCCGAAAAACAAAAGGCTAAGCTAGGCCATGTAACGGTCCCACGAGGACGCGTTACATCTAAATAACGCACGGGGGCAAGGCCGTCACATACAAGACAACACACATCCACCCCGACCTCAGCCAAACAGCATGTATCGGCCTAAGCACGGCGCGTTACAACGCTGTGACGCACGGGAACACGACCGCTACATCAACCGCCTTAAACGGTCAACGCCCAGCCAAACTCGGTCAAACACAATGTAACGGCCCAACCTGGGCACGTTACAACACTCTGACGTGCCAGGACCAGGTCGTCTGAGGAATCGCCATATTCAATCCGCAAAACGACAAACGGTATGTAACGCACAGGATGAGGCGCGTTACATGGGTGTGACGCGCCAGGCCAGGGCCGTCACACACCCAGAAGCCATAAAACGTTAAAACCTCAAAAGAAGTAACGATCTATCGAGGGACCGTCAGAGGCAAGTGACGGTCGCTGGCACGACCGCCACACAGGCTACGGCGGGAAAACATAAGAATGGCCAAACCGGCCCGTTCCACGCCCCATTCACGCCGAAGCGCAGGGGAAACAAACCCAAACGATAAATAACAACATAAGAAGGCTAAAAAGCCCACATGCAAGCTCAAAAACTCAAGATCCGGGCGATTTCATCAAATCCACCCAAAGTGGGTCATCGAGGTTCCCGGGCTTCTACCGGCCTCGAATGAACACCAGACGACACGAAATCAACGTGGATGGGATCCTAACATGCCAGTGGTCAGTTAGAAACTAACTACGCCGCAAACAGTCACCGTTTACTGGCCGACCCTAAAAACCACGAAAATTACGGTTTAGGCAAACCAAGCCCAAACTTGACCGTTTCCTAGCCGAACAACGTGCAATGGCAGGGAAAATGGAGAGGACGAAGTGAGGATCAGTCACCCTACCTCCACCGAAGAAACCGAGCCCCGAAAGGACTAAATCACGCCGAAATCCACTCACGAATCGATTTCACTGGCTTTGAATCCACCATACGGGATCGCGCCAGAATCGATTCGATCCTTGCTCCATCGCGCACCCAGCCAGCTCCATCACGTCCCTAAGACGTGCCTCTAGGTCCTCCGTCTGCAGCCGGAGCCGAGGAGGCGAACGGGAGAGAAAACGGGAGAGAGAGAGGCGACGGCGGCGAATGAGAAGGAGGAGAGAGGAAAAGAAATGAAAAAGAAAAGAAATTAGGAAATTTTCCTAATTTCCAAAAATTCCGAAAATGCGCCGAAAATGCACAATTTTAGAAAAATACGTAAAAATAGTCAAAACGACCGGCTCGAAGAGTACATCGTCGTTGCAGCATCCACGAGTTCGAGAATTGACAAACAACCTCACCGTAGGGTTCCGTAACTAGTACGTGCGAAAAACCCACACGGCTCGTCAAACTCAACTCGGAAGCCACCAAAGCGAACCGAAACTCACCGAAACCAATCCGAAACAGATCCGAAAGATCCAACAAAGATCCAACAAGACTTGCAAAGGATCCAACAAAGATCCACCAAGGATCCAGGGCATTACAGCATACCCCGGCAAAAGTACAACAAAGCCCAAAAAGGTGATCTGTCTACTGCTGGTGGCTAGGCACGGTCTCCAAAATAGCTCACGAAACATCGGGAGACGGTTGGCGCGGCTCACCTGAAAGGAGAAGGGTGAGTCACAACCAGACTCAGTAGGGGTCACGCGGATCTCTACCTCGCACTAAACAAGCATACATGCGAAGATAAAGGCAATTAGAGCATGCATTTAAATAAAATAACAAGCATTGGAATGAATAAACTACTCAAGTAAAGCTGTAAACTCTAACTAAGCAGGTATAACAGCTAACATATGCCAATAATAAATAAATGCAAGCGACTGAAACTAAATCTACCAATAGAACATGCCTCAACTAATCCGAGCAACAAGGAGTAGGACAACCACTGGAACAGAAACCAGATGCGTCCACTGACGACTTACACTGCGTCTCAAGCACTCGCAGTCGACAACACGACAAGCTAAGCATGTAAACAGTACCAAACCAAGTGACCAGTCAGAGTGACACCCGTCAGTGTCAGTACACAGCCTCTGATCACGTGTGCACACACTGACTGTAATGTGCTGGATCTTTGCTGGATCCTTTGTAGGTCTTGTAGGATCTTTGTTGGATCTTTTGGATCTGTTTCGGATTGGTTTCGTTAAGTTTCAGTTCGCTTTTGTGGCTTCCGAGTTGAGTTTGACGAGCCGTGTGGATTTTTCTCTCGTACTAGTTACGGAACCCTACGGTGAGTTTGTTTGTCAATTCTCAAACTCGTGGATGCTACAGCGACGATGTACTCTTCAAGCCGGTCATTTCAACTATTTTTACGTATTTTTCTAAATTTCTGTATTTTCGGCGCATTTTCAGAATTTTCAAAAATTAGGAAAATTTCCTAATTTCTTTTCTTTTTCTTTTATTTCCTCTCTCCTCTCTTCTCATTCGCCGCCGCCATCTCTCTCTCTTCCGTTCTCTCTCATTTCGCCTCCTCACCTCCGACTGCAGAAGGAGTGTCTAGGGGCGTGTGCTGGGGACGTGGTGGAGCTGGCTGGGTGCGCGATGAGGCGAGGATCGGATCGATTCTGACGCGATCCCGAACGGTGGATTTAAAGCCGACGTTCGAGCTCGCGAGTGGTTTTCGGTGAGGTTTAGTCTCTTCGGGGCACGGTTTCTTTGGTGGAGGTAGGGTGACTGATCCTCACTTCTTCCTCTCCGTTTTCCCTGCCATTGCACGTCGTTCGACTAGGAAACGGTCGAGTTTGGGCTTGTTTTGCCTAAACGTTGATTTTCGTGGTTTGTAGGGTTTACCAGAAAACGGCGACCATTTGCGGTGTAGTTAGTTTTAAATTGACCACAGGGATGTTAGGATCCCATCCACGTTAGTTTCGTGTCGTTTGGTGTTCATTCGAGGCCGGTAGAGGCCCGGGAACCTTGGTGACCCATTTAGGGTCGATTTGTCTAAATCGCCTGGATCTTACGTTTTTGTAGTTGCATGTGGGCTTTTTAGGCCCCTAATGTTGTTTTTCATCGTCTACGTGTGTTTCCCCTACGTTTCTGCGTGTATGGGGCGTGGAATGGGCCGATTTGGCCATTCCTATGTTTTCCCGTCGTGATGGAAGTGGCGGTCGTTATAGAGGCCGTTACTTGGCTCTGACGGCCCCACGACTGACCGTCACTTGGCTGGGCATTTTTAGAGCTTTGGCTTCTGGGTGAGTGACGACCCTGGGGTGGTGCGTCACACCCATGTAACGTGCCTAGGTTAGCGCATTACATTCGCTTCGACGTTGTTTTGTTTTGGGGTTAAGTCGGTTAGTCTAACGCGCTTGACCCAGCACGTTAGATTGATGTAACGCGCCCTGCCATGGCCGTTACATTCCGTTTGACCGACGTTGACCATTAGAGGCGGTGCCTTTGACGATGGTGCCCCTATGCGTTGGGTGAATGTAACGCGCCTGCCGCTGGCCGTTACATTCTATTTTTGGCCGAGTTCGGGTGGTTGCGTGCTGTTCAATTTGTAACGGCCCTCACCCCGTGCGTTAGGCCAGTGTAACGCATCCTCTCTAGACCGTTACATGTTGTTTGGCTGAGTTGGGTTGCTGCACTATTGGATGTAACGGTGGGGACCCTGTGCGTTAGGTGTTTTGTAACGCGCCTTGTGCTGGCCGTTACATGCCTCTCAGCCTTCGTTTTCTATTTTTGAGCATGTGTGTAACGCGCCTCGTCCTGTGCGTCAGGCGTAGGTAACGTGCTAGGCCTAGCGCGTTACATCGTTTGAGCTCCGTTTGATTTGGGTTTTGGGATCTGACAGCCCCGGTCTAGCGCGTCAGGTCCGTGTGACGTGCCTGGTGCTACGCGTTACATGCCTTTGCATTTTTCGAGGTTGGTTAGGGTAGTGTGTGTGACGGTGTAATGCCCTGGATCTTTGCTGGATCCTTTGCAGGTCTTGTTGGATCTTGCCTTGGAGTTGTTGGATCTTTGCTTGTTCCGCTGTTTGTGACGATCTTGCCTTGGAGTCGTCCGACTCAGGGATCGTTACGTTGTAGGTCTAGTTGCCTGGTCCTGAGTCTGTTGGCGGTTGTTTGACTGCCTGGGTGCTTTGTTGTGCACGAGACAGGGCTTTTCTTAGCTATCTGTGCTGTAGCGCCTGTGTTTCAGAGTCTGTGCCATGTGAGCCTCCACTAGTTGTAGCCCTAGGCTTTTGCCGACCCACCGGGAGTGGTGGAGGGGTTTTCATGTTGCGTTTGGTACGTACGGTTTTTAAGCTAGTTCCGTAGGCCCCGGCCAACGGTAGCGTCCTACCGAGGGGAATACTAGCTAGAGGCCTGACCTAGGTAGAGGTCGGTGTGTGCACACGTGGTCAGGGACAGGGGACTTGCGCCGACGGGCGTGGCCCTGACTAGTCACTCGCAGTTGGTGCTGTAGTTTCGTGCTGTGGTACCATGTTTCCTTGGAACTATTGTTCCTCGGACCTGTTTCTTGGTGTGTCTTGTCCTTGAGTGACTTGACACTTGTGGCGCAGTGTAAGACGTCAGTGGACGCATCTGGCTGTTCTTCTGGGAGGAGGGTGCTCTTGTCACTTGGTGCGGTGACTCTCGGTGTTTTCTTGCGCGCTGTGACCTCTTCGAGTTGCCCGCTTGTGGCTATACTCGAGGTCAGTGTTTTGTCATTGGCATGACATTCTCGTCATGGGTGGCGCTGCGTGCACGACGTCTCCTGTCGTGTTTTGTCTGTGTTTTCGACGTCGGCGTCTGCCTTCGCCTTTCTTTTGGCTGACAGATTGGGTTACCCTACTGCGTGAGTTTGGGGTTGACCGTCTGTTGCCGTTTGGAGTAGCTTAGCGTGCCGAGTTCTCCTCGGTGGCCGTGTTCCATATTTTACGGCCTCGCTCTTCTTTGTTGTTGAGCTCCCCTCTCCTGCCTGTTCCCTACTTCTGCTGTACCTGTGCTGTTTACAGCTTTGTAGTGTAGCTTTTCCTACTTTGCTGCTCCTGTTGTTTTGTTGTTGCTTCCGTTGCTTTGTGCATTTTCCAGTGGGGATCCCCGTGACCCCTACTGAGTTCTGTTGAGACTCACACCTGCTTTTCAGGTGGGTTTCGCCGTCTGCCTCTGCTGTTCCTGGTGGAGCGCGTTTGCTGTAGCTGCCAGCTGTACCTGCGTCGGGCTTCTCCCGACTTCTGTGTACGTTCTTTTCTGTCAAACTGTACTGTGCTAGACTTCTTGTCTTTCCTTTGGACTAGACTCGGGTGTACAATTGTAATCATTTGAATTATTAATGAAAAAGTAATTTTATTTCTGTTACTTTAGCAATCCAATTTAATAAAATTTAATTGCTTACTGTTATATCTGCTGGCTTCAATGTATTCCACACACTCCTTTTTCCCTTCGGCACTTTCCCGCGCTTGGGAGGCCTCGCGGGTCCCATGTGGTATCACGTGTATTCGGTATTTATACCCGGTACACCGGGTATCCGGAATCCGGGTCGCTACAGTTGGTATCAGAGCAGTGTTCTGAGATGTTTGGAGTTTCTTTTCTATGCTATCAGAGCATTGTCGTGTGAAATACATGGAAATCCAGATATACAGTTACCAGAGTCCGTAAGGTCCAGTACAGTCTCTTGCTGGCGTAGGTGTTGCGATGTTTATCGCGGTGGTTTCTATGTGTGGTCTTGTGCGTGCTTGGTTGGCACTGTACGAGATGGTTTTTGCTCTCGTCTGGGTGTGACGAGGTGCTTTGTTCGATTTTGAAGTTGTCTCGATCATGTTGCACTTGGCAGTGGTTGTCGGTTGGCATGAACCTGCAGTGCATTGTTCGAGCTGTTTTCTGTGCTTTTGCTCAGGTGGCTTATGACTTTTAGCATTGGTGTGATGGCCATGCGCGTTCTTACGTTGCTTTGGTTGTCCCAGCTTGAGTCTGTGTAGCTCCTGATATATCGTTGTTTCGATTGTCTCGATTATCGTGTTGCCTCGATTGAGAAGTTGCTCAGGCTAGCTAGGATCTTCCTTTCCTGGTGAGCTTATGTTGTTGAGCTTGTTGCTTCTCGTCCTTCTTGGTGAAGCTTTTTCGAGGTGAGCCTTGGAATTGTTGTCTTGGTGTTGCCTTTGTCCTGTGTCTGCTTAAGTGTGGACAACCTTGTTTTAAGCCTGATCTGCTCCTTGTTATACGGTTGCTTGGCTTTGGACTCCATGATGGTGTTAAGAGCTGTTGTGCACCGTATTTGTCGTGTCGTGTTCAACGGCCGATGCATTGTGAAGGCTCATTTGTTGTTCCAGGACGTAAAGGTAAACTGAGATTGGCTCTTTCCGCGTGTTTTGTGCTGAAGCTGGTGCTCTTCCTTTGTTGCACTTAGGCTCTTTGTGATCGGTTGTTCGCGTGATCGGTGCTCGTGGCGTGTTAATTGCGATCTTTGTTGATTGCGATGGCGTCTGGTATGTGCTGAGGTGCAATTACCGGTGTTGTTCTATTGCCTGTGCGCATTGTTGAGGGTGCAGCGGAAGTGTGTGGGTTGGTTACCCATTTGTCGAGAGGTTTTGTTCCTTCTCGATGTGGTTTCGTCTTGGCTTCCTGCGCCTTGACTTTGCCCGTTGCCGTGTCGTTGTTTGTTGTTTTCTTGTGTTGGCATCGGCATTGTGCGAGTGTTGGGTAATTTGTCGGCATTCCTTGCTGATTGAGTACCCTTTTGCTCTACATTTCTTTCTTGGGTGTTGTGCTCTCGAGGCGTGTTTGTAGTCCTTGAGATGCATTTCCCGAGATTATTGTCGTTTCTCGTTGTTGTGGGTCTTCTCTTGGTGAGCAGTCTGATGCGTGACCTGTAACGACCCGAGAATCCGATTACCGGGAAGGCCCGATAACCCGAGACTCGCACCGCCGCCCACGAGCCGGGAGGGCTCGGAAGGGCTAAAAGGAGTGTGGAGGCACAAAGAAATAGGAAATAAAGCAGGAAGAACAGCAACAGCTACAACAGAGTCCAGTCTAACAGAAAGTACAGTCTAAAGCAGTAAAACGTACCACATGCCAAGTGAACACTCGGCCCGGCAAGCTGGCAACTGAGAACCTCCGCTCCGCACCCTCGAACCTCGAGGAAGAACCGCCACACCTGAAAAGCAGGGAATGAGTCTCCAAAACAGAGACTCAGCAGGGATCCCGCGGAACCCCAACCAGAAACAACAGCGGTAGCGGAAAGGAAGCTACAACTACAGCAGGAACAGCAAACCGGTGGCCGGTCAAAACTCGGCACTACAGCTACTCCTACTGCCAGAAGGCAGACCTCGATCACGCAGTCGAAGCTACCGAACCACGCTAGTACCGCCTACCGAAGTGACAACATACGGCAACCATGCCGCAGAGGCCTGTCCCCCGGACACAGCCGACCTGGACACGCTATCCAAGGTGCAACCCTGACCATCCGATCGCGGGTACCGCACCACATGACCCAACCTCGGTAAAGCCACTAGCACTAATCTTACGGCGCAAGAACCGACACACGCGCCAAGGTGAAACAACCGAACTCACCGGTCAATACGACCAAAAACCCGAAGGTCAAAGACACAGAGACTGACAGTCTATCACTCCGTACTCGACAGGAGTACCGCCCACTAGAAGCACAGCCGGTAGCGTCCCCTGACGTCTTACACCGCACCGCAGGTGAACCGCCTGACGTGGTAGGTCCTACCCGAGGCACGAACACCGTACAAGTAACCACAAACAAGTGACTAGCTGGGGTCACGCCCGTCGACGTGGGTCCAACTGCCCCCAACCACGTGTGCACACACAGACCGCGCGTCCCTGGTCTGGCCCTCTGACCGGTTTTCCCCTCAGCCGGACTCTGGCTGCAAGACGTGGGGCCCAACGGTAACCGGTCCACAAACCGTCTCTAAAGGTCGGCCCGTACACCACTCCCTGGTGCGACTAGCACACGCGTACTAGTAGGCTACGACTAGTGGAGGGTCACTGAAGGAGTAGACTCTCAACGGAAAATAACGTCTGCATCCGACGACGTACGGGGACCAGCCCACGTACCGGCCCCGTCTCACGGTGACCACAGTCGGAGAAGAAACAGGACTTGCAGTCCACGGTCACGCACGCCGCCTGCGCAAGAGTCGAGAAAACCCAAGTGACGCTAAGTCACTGGACTCTGGACAGTCCTCCAGACACACTACACCCAACGGTCCTTGAGCCACAAGACTCGGGGTCAAGACCGTTGTACGCAACAGCACAAGGCCGTCAATCTAGTCCAATCTCTAGGTCTAAAACCACGGTGGCACGAGCACCGAGACAACACACAAGCTGCCAAGACCATTCCCTTGGGAAGGGAACGCAAAAGATAAGGCCACCCACACGGGCCACACGGAAAACATAGAAGCATGATTCCCAAGACAGCACACAAGCCGCCACGATGATTTCCCATCTTGAAACAAGCGGGGAAACCTCCAGCCCCAGGCCGGATAACTGGACTCGCAGTCCAAGGCCAAACACATGGCCCACACAGGAATCGCCTTCCAAAGGAACCCACGATATGCGGGGGAGACCCCATCGCACACACACCGACACACGGTGACTCGATCAAGCGTAACACGAAAGCCCGGAATACGTGGGGTCACCCGGACCCACCACACCGATGGGCACGCGAATCGAGGTAAAACTGTCCCTCCCGACACCCCAAAAATAAGGACACGGAACCCATGGGGTGTCCAGGATACTCACAAGGCCGGAGGTCGACCACTGGGTCCCAACCGGGTCGACCGGAGACCAACCCAACACAATCGGATGCTAAAAGGTCACCCGGACCCTTAAGCGCACGGGCACGTAAAACGAGGTAAGCAGAACCTCCAGACACCCCAAAACATGGTCATGGAACTCCACTGGGTGTCCAAAGCACATACGGCCCGCGAGGAGCAAGATCAGCCGTAGACCGCCCGCCCCGGGCAGCCCGGCTGGTCCCTCCAAGAACGCGCTATAGGTCCATAGCGCGTTCAATCACAACGCGCTAGGAGCCTATAGCGCGACAAGCCAGGTCGCGCTATGTTTCCATAGCGCGACAGTCCAGAACGCGCCCAAGCCCTAAAGTGCGACAGGAACCGCCATACTGTTCATCTTCTCCGATGAACGCGCTCGGTCGGGGCAGCGCGACGAACAAGAACGCGCTACTGGAGTATAGCGCGTTCTCAGTCCGCACCCGAAAATGGTAGAAACCGCGGGAAAAGCCATGCCACGCCCCGTTCACCCCCAGGTGAAGGGGAAACAAAAGGGGAAACCTTCCCCAAGCCCCTAGGCATGCATCTAAACCCCTGGATCGCCCAAAAACACAATAGAACGGGAGATCCGGCTCACACCCCAAAATCATGCATTTTACCCAAAACGCCCCGTTTAGCCCGCTCGGCTCACCACGGCCTACGAAACTCGCGGAAAAGGAAGTACACGGGCTGAGGGTCCATCACCCTACCTCCACCGAAGATTACGCGCACCGTGGACGCCGATCCACGAAGAAAACGCCGTTGAAGCCTCGCCGTTCCACGAATTCACGGCCGAGCTTCCACGCGCCTCCACCGCCTCGATCCTCATCCATCCTCGCCCGTGCCTCGCCCGCGCCGTCCCCACCTCGCCCGTACTCCGCCCCGTCGGCCGCCGGAGAGAGAGGGAGAGAGGAGAGAGCGTGGGAAGAGAGAGGGAGAGAAAAGAGAAATGAGAGGGGGAGAGAGAAAAGGCTTATATATAGGAAAATCCGGAAATTCGGAAAAATCCAGAAAAATAGAAAATTACACCCTCGTGATCCTCGGAGCGCACCGATCGCAACGGTACCACTCGCGCCCAGGTGAACGGCCCGGTTCACCCGCAACGAGGTTCCGAAGGGAAAGCCGAAACCCACGCCGGGAATCGGAAAACACACGCGGAAAAAGCCGCGGAACGCCTCCGGGCCTCCGAAACGACTCCGGATCGCGCCGATCTGAACACGAAAGATGTCCGAAACAAAATTTCGGACACAACGGAGTTAGACACTCCGAAAAACCAGATCCGAAACCCGATAAGAAGGATCCGACAATTCCGGGGCATTACAGCCCTCCCCCCTTAAAGAAATTTCGTCCTCGAAATTCACGACCAAGCACAAAGTCCCAGGGGAAGAACACTGAACGAACTGACAACGCTGTCAGAGCCCCAGCACAGAAAACCTCGATTCTCACGAAAACACGGATCCTGAGGGACACAGCCAGACTTACAATCACAAGCAACACCTCGCTCCTCGCGCCGAGCACACAGGCCAACAGAGCAGGCGTATAGCAAAGGATACAGTCCGACATCACCTCAGACAACGCGAGAATCCACCATGGCACCGCAGCCACAATCTCGCTCACCGAGGAGTCACAACCCTCGCATGAGAAACAGCTACCGATCCATCCAATGGTCAGCAGACAAAACGCACATTAGCTTCGCAGCCAGCTGACAGGTCGCACACCCTCCTCAAGGGAGCAACTAAAACAGAGCCTCCACCAGCTCAAGCAGTCCTCTCCGCAGACCGCAACCAGAACATCGGCTCAGCACCAAGAAAACACCTCACACATGGCAAGCAGAAAGCCGGACACAACACAGTGCCAACTCTTGTCAGAAGGCAACCTTCGACAAAGCCCAGATCCCATCCGGAAAGGCACATCACAGAAACGACCACCAAAGGTCTCGTTGGCACACGGCCCTCGCCACGCTCGAGCCCCAACAACCAGCATCTTCTGTCTCTGAAAAGACCATCTATTGGTCACCAACTGCTCGCCAACTCGACCCTCTTGGGGAGCAAGACGAAACCAAATGACAGAACCTGGCGTCTTCAGTCATCACCTCACGGGACTCAGACTTATAGGGAACCACCCCATGCTAGTCACAAAACCAGGGATAACCTTGCGACACCAACGTCCAATCAGGGACCACCATCCGACGCCAACCTCACAGGAGGCCTCCGCCCTAAGGCGTCACTCTTCCATCTGGTCTCATCAAATCCTTCGATCAACCCAAGTGGACACCTGCCAATCCCGATTCCGCCCTTACCACAGAGCCACGGGACACCACCTGGACAGTGCTCACGGGTCCCCAAGCAACAAACATCTTACCGCCACAATCCGACAAGACCGTAGAACCAACGGGAGCCCACAGCCTGCCAGAGATTACTTCCCCAAAAATGATCTCATCCGAGGACACGACTGGGAACACAAGTCGGACACCAAGCCACCGACTCTGACCAACACGTCATCGACCTCCGTCAGGAGACATCCTCAACAACCTCATCCAGGTCCAACACCGACGCCTGACACGGCTTCCAACACAGGAACAGGGTACTCATGCGGCACACTAGCCAACACATTCCCCAACACTCCATCCTGCCAGTGCCAACAACCACGACTTCTCGGGCAACGGCACGGCAACAACACGTTTCACACCGAGGAACCAATCCTCCGATGCTCAACGCAAACTCAGGAATCCGCCCGTAGCAACCAACGCTACGATCCTGAACTAGTGGGTCACAAGCCCACCACGCTTCCGCTGCGCACTCAGATTCGCGCGCACAGCCGAGAAAGCAAACACCACCCAACTAGCACTCGTCCTTCCGGAACAGCGCCAGCACCCTCACACGACAAGGGAATGGGCACGAATTCTCACAGGCAACCACCCTGCCAAGACAAGGAGCACGTCTCGCACGGACTTCATGGCACACAAGGCCAACCAATCCGAACACGCAATGCAAGACGACGATCCTTAACCCAACACAATCCCTCCAACCAAAGGGGAGACCAAACGCACTTCCGACCAACGGAAGGACTCCACGCTCGACCTGACCTCAAACCTCGCGCACGCTGGAAACATCACCATCCAGCACCAAGGAAAACCATCGCTTCCATCAGGTCAGCGCCTCCGACACACTCGACGAGTGTCACGTCGGACCACAATCACAACATCTCTCGATGCATCACCGCTGCAATTCCTCGAACTGCAACACGGCATGCCAAGAGCCGCAACACGAGCCACAACGACAACCGCCGACGCTCATCCTCGAATCCCGAACTCACCGCGGAGCCTTCACATCTCAAGCCAACTCCAGGGCGAACACAACCCACCCACTGACATAAGCGCAGGAGCAAAGACTTAACGGGACATCTCTACCAAATCCTGCCTCGAAATCATCAGAACAATCGGGACCGACACGTCATTTCTGACGCCACAGAGCGCGACAAGAACATCAGGCTCGACGAAACAGCAGCCCACCGAGAAGATATTCCGCTCACCCGAGCACACTTCTCGATCAGAACACCTCAGGAGCTGGACAAACCTCAAGCCGGAGTGACCAAGAACCGACAGCAGCTCCCTCAGAGCACGCTCACGGCCACTTAACCAAGAACAGTCCGCATCAGCCACTTGACCACGCTGCAGGTTCCTCGAACGCACCACCACGAGCTCACGCCTGCCAGTAACCTCTGCCCAACGCAGCACAACCAGGGCCACCACCGATGAGGGAGAAGACTCTCGACCTCGATCCTTAGACCCCATGCTGGCACGAAAGCCGCGAACAGCAACCACCTTAACAGCGCCACGCAGCGCACTCAAGCTCTCAAGCGAGAAACAAGGCGGAAAGCGAACACAAAACCCTAAGCCAGCCGCCGACTGTACTGGACCTTACGGACTCTGATCACTGCAACATTTCGAATTCCTATGTACGTCCACAACCACCGCTCTGATACCAGCTGTAACGACCCGAGAATCCGATTACCGGGAAGGCCCGATAACCCGAGACTCGCACCGCCGCCCACGAGCCGGGAGGGCTCGGAAGGGCTAAAAGGAGTGTGGAGGCACAAAGAAATAGGAAATAAAGTAGGACAACCAACAACAACAAGCTAAAAGAAAGAATAGCAACAGCTACAACAGAGTCCAGTCCAACAGAAAGTACAGTCTAAAGCAGTAAAACGTACCACATGCCAAGTGAACACTCGGCCCGGCAAGCTGGCAACTGAGAACCTCCGCTCCGCACCCTCGAACCTCGAGGAAGAACCGCCACACCTGAAAAGCAGGGAATGAGTCTCCAAAACAGAGACTCAGCAGGGATCCCGCGGAACCCCAACCAGAAACAACGGCGGTAGCGGAAAGGAAGCTACAACTACAGCAGGAACAGCAAACCGGTGGCCGGTCAAAACTCGGCACTACAGCTACTCCTACTGCCAGAAGGCAGACCTCGATCACGCAGTCGAAGCTACCGAACCACGCTAGTACCGCCTACCGAAGTGACAACATACGGCAACCATGCCGCAGAGGCCTGTCCCCCGGACACAGCCGACCTGGACACGCTGTCCAAGGTGCAACCCCGACCATCCGATCGCGGGTACCGCACCACAAGACCCAACCTCGGTAAAGCCACTAGCACTAATCTTACGGCGCAAGAACCGACACACGCGCCAAGGTGAAACAACCGAACTCACCGGTCAATACGACCAAAAACCCGAAGGTCAAAGACACAGAGACTGACAGTCTGTCACTCCGTACTCGACAGGAGTACCGCCCACTAGAAGCACAGCCGGTAGCGTCCCCTGACGTCTTACACCGCACCGCAGGTGAACCGCCTGACGTGGTAGGTCCTACCCGAGGCACGAACACCGTACAAGTAACCACAAATAAGTGACTAGCTGGGGTCACGCCCGTCGACGTGGGTCCACCCGCCCCCAACCACGTGTGCACACACAGACTGCGCGTCCCTGGTCTGGCCCTCTGACCGGTTTTCCCCTCAGCCGGACTCTGGCTGCAAGACGTGGGGCCCAACGGTAACCGGTCCACAAACCGTCTCTAAAGGTCGGCCCGTACACCACTCCCTGGTGCGACTAGCACACGCGTACTAGTAGGCTACGACTAGTGGAGGGTCACTGAAGGAGTAGACTCTCAACGGAAAACAACGTCTGCATCCGACGACGTACGGGGACCAGCCCACGTACCGGCCCCGTCTCACGGTGACCACAGTCGGAGAAGAAACAGGACTTGCAGTCCACGGTCACGCACGCCGCCTGCGCAAGAGTCGAGAAAACCCAAGTGACGCTAAGTCACTGGACTCTGGACAGTCCTCCAGACACACTACACCCAACGGTCCTTGAGCCACAAGACTCGGGGTCAAGACCGTTGTACGCAACAGCACAAGGCCGTCAATCTAGTCCAATCTCTAGGTCTAAAACCACGGTGGCACGAGCACCGAGACAACACACAAGCTGCCAAGACCATTCCCTTGGGAAGGGAACGCAAAGGACAAGGCCACCCACACGGGCCACACGGAAAACATAGAAGCACGATTCCCAAGGCAGCACACAAGCCGCCAAGACGATTTCCCATCTTGAAACAAGCGGGGAAACCTCCAGCCCCAGGCCGGATAACTGGACTCGCAGTCCAAGGCCAAACACATGGCCCACACAGGAATCGCCTTCCAAAGGAACCCACGATATGCGGGGGAGACCCCACCGCACACACACCGACACACGGTGACTCGATCAAGCGTAACACGAAAGCCCGGAATACGTGGGGTCACCCGGACCCACCACACCGACGGGCACGCGATTCGAGGTAACAGGGTCCCTCCCGACACCCCAAAAACAAGGACACGGAACCCATGGGGTGTCCAGGATACTCACAAGGCCGGAGGTCGACCACTGGGTCCCAACCGGGTCGACCGGAGACCAACCCAACACAATCGGATGCTAAAAGGTCACCCGGACCCTTAAGCGCACGGGCACGTAAAACGAGGTAAGCAGAACCTCCAGACACCCCAAAACATGGTCATGGAACTCCACTGGGTGTCCAAAGCACATACGGCCCGCGAGGAGCAAGATCAGCCGCAGACCGCCCGCCCCGGGCAGCCCGGCTGGTCCCTCCAAGAACGCGCTATAGGTCCATAGCGCGTTCAATCAGAACGCGCTAGGAGCCTATAGCGCGACAAGCCAGGTCGCGCTATGTTTCCATAGCGCGACAGTCCAGAACGCGCCCAAGCCCTAAAGCGCGACAGGAACCGCCATACTGTTCATCTTCTCCGATGAACGCGCTCGGTCGGGGCAGCGCGACGAACAAGAACGCGCTACTGGAGTATAGCGCGTTCTCAGTCCGCGCCCGAAAACGGTAGAAACCGCGGGAAAAGCCATGCCACGCCCCGTTCACCCCCAGGTGAAGGGGAAACAAAAGGAGAAACCTTCCCCAAGCCCCTAGGCATGCATCTAAACCCCTGGATCGCCCAAAAACACAATAGAACGGGAGATCCGGCTCACACCCCAAAATCATGTATTTTACCCAAAACGCCCCGTTTAGCCCGCTCGGCTCACCACGGCCTACGAAACTCGCGGGAAAGGAAGTACACGGACTGAGGGTCCATCACCCTACCTCCACCGAAGATTACGCGCACCGTGGACGCCGATCCACGAAGAAAACGCCGTTGAAGCCTCGCCGTTCCACGAATTCACGGCCGAGCTTCCACGCGCCTCCACCGCCTCGATCCTCATCCATCCTCGCCCGTGCCTCGCCCGCGCCGTCCCCACCTCGCCCGTACTCCACCCCGTCGGCCGCCGGAGAGAGAGGGAGAGAGGAGAGAGCGTGGGAAGAGAGAGGGAGAGAAAAGAGAAATGAGAGGGGGAGAGAGAAAAGGCTTATATATAGGAAAATCCAGAAATTCGGAAAAATCCAGAAAAATAGAAAATTACACCCTCGTGATCCTCGGAGCGCACCGATCGCAACGGTACCACTCGCGCCCAGGTGAACGGCCCGGTTCACCCGCAACGAGGTTCCGAAGGGAAAGCCGAAACCCACGCCGGGAATCGGAAAACACACGCGGAAAAAGCCACGGAACGCCTCCGGACCTCCGAAACGACTCCGGATCGCGCCGATCTGAACACGAAAGATGTCCGAAACGAAATTTTGGACACAACGAAGTCGGACACTTCGAAAAACCAGATCCGAAACCCGATAAGAAGGATCCGACAATTCCGGGGCATTACATGACCTGTCTTTGTGGTCGTGTGTTCAGCTGTTCTTGTGCCTTGTTGTGACCCTGCTTGCAGTGTGTTCTGTGGTTCTGTGTGTTGTGCGGAGCCGGAATTCTGCAGGTGTTGCCGTTGTATTGTTTTGTGGGCGCTGTTTCTTTATGATTTTGTGTATCTGCCTTGGACCATGGTTTTATCTTGTCAGTTGGCTTTGATGTGCTCCCTTTCTTCGGTGGAGTTAGCTTGCGACTTGATCAGATGTAATATCTGAGTGAGGGCTGACTTGATGGTGTTTATGGTCCAGTAGTGTTGTCGTTGGTGTCCTGTGTGCCAGGTATTCCCTGTTACCTTTGGCACTGGAGCCGATGATGTTGCGAGCTGTCAGCTGTGAGGACTGTGTCTCCTGTGTAAGTTGCTGCTTGCCATGCTGTTATTGTGTTTTTCGGTGTTGATTCTCGGTTGTTGTGGCAGTCGTGTCTCTTATCTGGTGAGACGTAAGCGACGTTGCAATTGCTTCGGAGGTGTCAGATGTGTTCACTTTGGTGCCATACTCGTGCTGTGGACTTGCTGTCTTGGAAGCTAGAGTGTGTACCTGTAATTGTGATCTGACGATGTTCCTCTGAGCTGTGTTTCTCGAGGTTTGTGTCATTTTTCGTGATTGTGTTGTTGGATTGTTCTTCCCTGCTTCTCCTTTGCTAGTTCTTAATTTCGAGGGCGAAATTTCTTAAAGGAGGGAAGGATGTAATACCCTGGATCTTTGTTGGATCCTTTGCAGGTCTTGTTGGATCTTTGTTGGATCTTTCAGATCTGTTTTGGATTGCTTTCGTTGAGTTTTGGTTCGCTTTTGTGGCTTCCGAGTTGAGTTTGACGAACCGTGTGGGTTTTTCGCACGTACTAGTTACGGAACCCTACGGTGAGTTTGTTTGTCAATTCTCGAACTCGTGGATACTGCAGCGACGATGTACTCTTCGAGCCGGTCATTTTGTCTATTTTTACATATTTTTCTGAAGTTGTGCATTTTCGGCGCATTTTCAGAATTTTCAGAAATTAGGAAAATTTCCTAATTTCTTTTCTTTTTATTCCTTTTTCCTCTCTCTCTCCTCACTCTCGCGATCTCTTCCTCTCTCTCCCGTTCTCTCTCGTTCTCTCCCCTTTCCGGCTCCGGCTGCAGATGGAGGCGCTCGAGGGTGAGGTGGCGACGAGGTGGAGCTGTCGAGGTGCGCGATGGAGCAAGGATCGGATCGATTCTGGCGCGATCCCGTTCGGTGGATTCAAAGCCGGTGAAATCGGTTCGCGAGTGGATTTCGGCGTGGTTTAGTCCCTTCGGGGCACGGTTTCTTCGGTGGAGGTAGGGTGACTGATCCTTACTTCGTCCTCTCTGTTTTCCCTGCCATTGCACGACGTTCGGCTAGGAAACGGTCGAGTTTGGGCTTGGTTTGCCTAAACCGTGATTTTTGTGATTTTTAGGGTCGGTCGGTAAACGGCGACTGTTTGCGGCGTAGTTAGTTTCTAACTGACCGCTGGGATGTCAGGATCTCATCCACGTTGATTTCGTGTCGATTGGTGTTCATTCGAGGCCGGTAGAAGCCTGGGAACCTCGGTGACCCACTTTGAGTGGATTTGATGAAATCGCCCGGATCTAGAGTTTTTGAGCTTGCATGTGGGCTTTTTAGCCTTCTTATATTGTTATTTGTCGTTTGGGTTTGTTTCCCCTGCGCTACGGCGTGAATGGGGCGTGGAACGGGTCGGTTTGGCCATTCCTATGTTTTCTCGCCGTGATCGATGTAGCGGTCGTGCCAGCGACCGTCACTTGTCTTTGACGGCCCCACGACTGGCCGTTACATCGGTTGGCATTTTTGGGTTCTTCTGGCTTTGGGCGTGTGACGGCCCAATGGTGGCGCGTCACAAGCCCTGTAACGCGTATGGCTTGACGCGTTACATCCGTTTTGTCGTTTTGTGATTTGAGTGGCAGTTCCTCTGGCGCGCCTGCCTTGGCGCGTTAGAGCATTGTAACGCACCTAAGTAGGGCCGTTACATCATGTTTGACCGACGTGTGACCTGTTGAGGCGGTGCCTCTGGCGGTCATGCCCCCGTGCGTTAGGTGAATGTAACGCGCCTGTCCCTGGCCGTTACATTCCCTGTTTGGTGATGGTCGCTCGACAGTCGTTGTTAAAATTGCCGTGCCACACAAATTTCAAATATTTATAACCGCACTCACTCACTTATGGATTTGAAAACATGAGTATAGTGGTAAGTACGGGTCGATCCCACGGGGAAGGAATTTTGGTTATTTTTCTTAGTTGGAAAATATTCTTGTGTTTTGAAAAATCATTTGTTGGAATTTGGAGTGCGATTATGAAAACTAATTGGAAAACATAACAGAATTCAAGTGAAAATAGGGGTTGGAAGAAATGAAATAATTTGAAATCTGAATAGAATTAGAAAAAGTTGAAAACATGAAAGTTATAGAGAATTGAAAAAGGAAGAACTTTTATGAAGAACACAGAAACAGAAAATGAAAGGAAGATAAGGAAAAACTTGAAAAACTATGACCTATTGGGTCGGATGAACAGTAACTGACAGAAAAATAGTACCTAGAAAACTTAATTCTAGAGCTCAAAAGAAGAGGAATTTGACAAAGTGCAAGAAGAAGAAAACTTAGAGATACAAGAGGGGAACAACTCTTATGAAGAATTCAGAGTGATTTCAAAATGAATGAATGGAAGAAGGTATCACCACGGATGAACAGTAAATACATAGGACAGCACTTAAGAAAGTGGGTATTAACTCTATGAATTTGGACGAATTTGAGGAAATAATGAACATAGAAGTTGAAGAAAACTTAAAACCGAACAACTTTTATGAAGAACTCAAATTGAAATAAAGACTACAACCATGCCAAATAAGGCTAAGAACATGCTGAATTCACAAATGAAACTTTTATTGAAATAAGAACAACTTACAACTTTGACTTCAAAAGCCTTGAAAATACAACTTGATGCATTCAACAACTTCAGAAATGTAAATAACAACTTACATTACAAGTGACCAAAGTTAGCTCTCTCTCCTTTGCAACCTTGCCATCTTGCTAATTCTACTTGCTAACTCACTTGCTAACTCTTCATTCAAGACCAATGCACCCTTTATATAGGGGTTACAAAAACACTCCAAACAAGTGTACCCAATTTTAGCCTAAAATGATAGGCAGGTAGGTTCTGCCCACTTTTCCATTTTTTTCGGATTTTTCTAAATTTGTTTGGCATTTATTTGGCCTTTTCTTCTCTCTTTCTCTCATTTTCTTTCTCTGCCGGCGCGTTGCGCCGACCGGCCGACCGGTTAGGCGGCCGGCCCGTGGGCCCGCCGTGCGCCCGCCGCTCCGCCATCGCCACGCGTCGCACGCGGCGCACGCGCCCGCGTGCGACGCGTGTGCCGCCCGCCTGCTGCCGCGTGTCCGGCCCCGCGTCGCCCTCCGCGGCCGTCGCCTCCCGCCACGAGCCCCCCCCCGCCCCTTTCGCCTTCGCGCCTCGTCGCCCGTGCGGGCGGCGAAGGCGGGAAGGGGGGCGGGGGGGTTTGAATATATTTTTTTTTAGTTTTTTTTAATATAAATATATATATAAATAATATATATATATATATATAGTATATATATCTTAGAAAATTCTAAAAAATATCAAATAATTTTATTTTTTTTTCTATTTTTTTTTCTTTTCTTTTTGAACAACTTCCTGGGCTTTTGGCCCATTTTCACATATAACTTTATTTTCTTTTTTTTTATTTTTCTTGGAGCTTTCCTCGTACTATGTGCCTGCATAAATACATAAAAATGTAATTAAAATTTATTTAATTTCAGAAAAATAAACATTTGATACAAAATCAACAATAAGTGTGAGAAGTGTATATTGATCATAATTTAAGCTTATAAAAATGTGAATAATTATGAATTAACAAGGAAAAATACACACTTATCACACCCCCCAACTTACTCATTGCTAGTCCCTTAGCAATGCACATAATGAAAAATTTAGGACTAACAACAGTTTAAAGATATTCAGGCCTCATTTCCAGTTCATCTTTTATAGAGTTAACTAAAGATCAGGACTCTGGAGTAATTACCACAGACTAGCCTTATGTCGGAAATTCAGGTACATGATCAAGAATCTAATCAAAATTCAGTAGCACTTGTGCATGTGTAATGCTAAGTCCACAGTGAAGACAATTGCATCCTCCACTTGCTATTCTGAACAAATGCCTTTCAATTCTGCACTTCTTACTTAGAGCGTTCAATGCACACTAGCTTTTTGTCTGCCTTATTGATATGTCCCTTTTGGGATCACTATATATATATTTTTTTCTTTTCTGTTTCCCTATTTTTTTCTTTACACACATGATGCTGCACTACCCTTCACTGTTTTACGCGAACCTCAACACGTCTTAGGTGAAATAGGCCCGGTTCCACAGATCCAAGTTCCCTTTTCCTTTTGACGCGAACCTCAACACGTCTCAGGTGAAGTAGGCCCGGTTACTCAGAATCGGAGCATTTTTCATGGTGTTTGTTTTTTTTTTCTCATATTTTTGTATGGCAGAAAGCTTCTAAAAGATCTCTTTTTCAAAAGTGCAGAATATCAGACAGTATATCTAAAATAGCAGAAGACTTGTCCTTCTTGTTTCATTAGCGTGCATCGTGATTTTATTTTTTTTTTTTTGAAAGTGCATCTGAACTTTAAAGAGATTCTTTAAATCAGTTTTCCATGGCTAGAGTAAATAAATTATCCAGCATCCTTTTCCCAGTTGTTTCTATTCAGAATCACGTTTCATGCGACATGAATCAAGAAATTCAACTCGGGGAAAACTGGTGTTTAACATGACAATTTCAAGAAAGTAAGAAAAAAATTTTGTTGAAAATTTTTAAAAATTTTGAAATTTATCTCCCCCCCCCCAACTTAAATGACATTGTCCTCAATGGCATAAACAGTAGAAAGATCAGAGGACATGTAAAGAGATAATATAGTTGAGATGGAAGGATACAACCTGATGGCGGGGTAAAATGACGAGGGCGTCGGTGCAGCTTGGCCTGACAACTGAAAAATAAACATACTAAAACAAGAAATCACATCAGAAGCCAGGAATTAACACAAGGAGTGGGACCCAATGTTCATGCATTTCAAAAGGAATCGACCAATGATGGCAACGTGAGTTACGGAGCCGGATTTCTCGCAGAAATGTCCCCTCAATGCGTGTGTTATGTGAAAGGTGGCCACAACGGGACAATAAACATAACGAATCTTTGGACCAAAAAGAGAGAGAAAGTCAATAAAGCACGTCTCCGACTTGACCACTCCACATGGTAGAGTGGGTGCGAGATTAACGGGAGGATGACTTGTCGCAAAGGCTATGGCTAGATGTGATGGTGCGAGATGCAGATCACTCCTCGTCAATCTTATAAATACCCCCCCCTTTCCACTCGACCGGAGAACATCGAAGTTGTGAGAGTAGAGTCGAGTGAAAGGGAAGTAGTGAGTGTTGCTCAAAGTTCAGAATGGAGGGTGAATCAAGCATCAGAGCTGAAGGGGAGTCGTCTCGCTCCTCGAAGAGGAGTAGATCGGGCAGTAGTGCCAGGAGATTCTCTGAAGTTGAAGGACTTTTGAGTGAAAGGACTCTACCACAGCTTGTAAGTGATGCCTTTCATTCCTTTCTTCTTCTCTGTTCTTTCTTTGGAAAGCTTCCCATTTCTCACTTCTGGTGTATGTGCAGAGTGTGATGAAGTCACACATCTCGTGGGAGCTGGTCGTGGCTGCATATCGAGGGCTCCCGGACTTCCAGAAAGCGAGGTTGGACGTGATGGGATTCGGGCCCTTTCTCAGAATTGAGCCAATCAAGATCGACCTTGCCCTGATCCAAGCTCTACGTGAAAGATGGGACCCGGTAAGTAGGGCATTCCTGATGCCGTGGGGGCATATGGTGCCCAGCTTGGAAGATGTGGTCCGAATCACGGGCCTCAAAGTGGATGGGGAAGCAGTGACTGGTGTCACCTACGCGGATTACCGTGAAGGTGCCCATAACTTGTTGGGGATGGACTTAGATAGTCGGAAGAACAGGTCAGTAGCCAGGGCATCGATCATGGAGGCTTTAGGGCTTACTGACATGCGTCCGCGTGATGATGAGTCCATAGAAGAATTTATGGAAAGGGCAGAAAGAAGTGCCCGTGCTATGTATTGTATGGATACCAGCAATTGGGAGCGGACCAATATGGATCTGAGGAGGTTCCTCCTCTTTCTATTAGGCAAGTTGTTGCTGGGGTCTAAGGGAGACAGTATCCACTGTCATTTCTTAGAACTGCTTGTAGACTTGGAAAGAGTAGGACAATACGCCTGGGGAGCTGCTGTGCTGGCACATCTGTTTACAAGTATGTCGCAAAGGACAGACAAAGAGATGACACTAAATGGGTTTACGCCTTTAATCCAGGTAATGAAAATTTTTGTTTTGTTTTTATTTTCTGATTTTTGTTTATGTTTTCATCAATGACACATGATGGTGTAGCTGTGGAGCTACTATTACCTTCCAATGGGGAGGGCTCGACACTGTCGACCATTGACGGTCCCTCTAGCGAGACGGTGGCAACCCATCATGAGCACTGCACCTTTACCCTACCAACTGATGGTATTCAGGCGAGAGTTGCAAGAGTTCCCTGCAACGATGGTAGGATAATTGTTTTCTCAATTTTTTTTTATTTTGTCATTTATTTCATTTTTTTAACTAAGAAGATACGTGCAACCCATTAAAGGTGAACTGGAGGCCTTTTATGAACATGGTCGATGTTGACCAGCCTTGGGTAGTTGGAAGCCGCGCCCGATTCGGACGGGACCTCTGGCTCCATTGCTTAAATGAAATCGAGCCCCTCAGACTGCGATTAGCTATGCGGACCCTAGGGCTGGCTCAAGAATGGGTAGATATGACCATGTCACCTAGCGTCGGAAGGCAGACGCGTGGACCAGCCACCTGTGTTGATTGGAGAGTGCGCTTCCCCGAACAATATGAAGATTGGCAACGGGGAGGCACACTCGTGGAATCTCAAGCACAAGATAGCGATGATTACCTACGCCTCTACAGAGCAATGTATGCAGAAAGGCTCCAGCCTGGAGGGCTTGTAGAGGTAAGGAAACCATGCTTGTATCTTCTACATTTTGTTGTTTTTAAATTTTTTTGTTCTTTGTTTGTGAACTCAAAAGCCATAACTGTAGGATGTTCGTGATACTATAATAACGAACTTACGAGCTCGTCTGGCGGACACGGAGCAAGAGCTGAGTGATACCAGAGCGGCGCTAGGTTCATCAGTAAGTATTTCAGTACATATTCTGAGTAGGCTTTGAGATTCGGGACGCTAACCACTTAATGTTACCACATGTGCAGCGTGCTCAGCTTGATGCAGTTTCTTCGGCGATGGGAGTAGATGGTGTTTCTTCCAGTCTATGGATTCCCACATCCGAGCTGGATCAACTCCACGAGCAACTTGCTCATGCCACACAACGGGCTGCAGAGGCAGAAGGGATGCTTTCTGTACAGGTGAGGATTTCACCATTTAACATCCCTTATTCAAGTATTGCCCTATGCCTGAGATGATATGTGTGGCAGGAGAAAGAAACACAAGAAACACTTGCGCATGTCACTCAGAAGGAGGCTAGAATAACTGAGCTGGAAGAAGAACTACAGCGTCGTCCAGATGAGGATTCTTCAAGGGACGCTGTGGAGTTGCGGATCACACTTCAGTTAGAAAGAGAAGATAGAGAGAGAGAACGGGCTGAGAGAGAAAGGGACAGAGACAGAGATAAAGCTAAGAGATTGGCCGAGAAGGAGGAAAAGAGGGCCCTGGAGGCCCAAGTTTTTGAATTAAGGACCAGTCTCGGCCTTGCCGAGCAATGGCTGAAGGAAGGTGAAGAACGCTATCGAAGAGCACGAGAGCGTGGCTTTCGTGTCAGTAGCTTCTTTGCTGCCCCCTCAGATCGGCGTCCATAGTGCGATAGTAATACCGCTGCTCTCGGCTTGGGAATACCCCCTAGAGAATCTTGCCCCAGAGAGCGGCAAGATAAGTAATGTGAAGAAAGAAGGTGGATTCCGATGTAATCTCTTTGTTTGCTTTTGTGTGTAATAAAATATTGTTTGCTTGGCTCTCCGTTGTTCTTATCTCTCGAAGCCCTCAACACATCTAATTTCCCACAACAATTTATTACCACACAAAAATCACTTAGGTTGCCTCCTAAGAAGCGCTAACTTTTATGTCGTCAGCCAGACACCATGTAGCTCATTAGCTCATTAACCAACAAGTTGATTTTAAAATGAGCCACCAAAGAATTTTATCCTTGCCAAAATTTTCTTTATCATGCCCTACAGAAAATGAATGTGACTGGTGAGCGCAAGGGCAAAGCATGTATCTAGGTGGAGGCATCACAGACGGACCACCCCAATCAGAGAATAGAGGAGGAACATTGGGAAAAATCATGTCATCAATTATGAAATGTTCTTCCTTAGAGGCTATGGAATCATCATGTAGAGCAAGAGTAGACCAGTCGGTTGGAAGAACTTCAAAAGAATCACCGTGGTCAAGAATTGGCATAAGCTCTATCCTCTCCTCTAGATTGAAAGTATCATGCGGCATACTCGAATCATTCAATTCCTCATTTACCCCAAATTCATTATTCCAATAAATATTCAATTCTAGATCCATCTTCACTTCTTCTTCCTTCCCATCTTCAAAGATAATTTCATCAAAGTCATGTCCCATCTCCACTTCTTCTCCATTCCCATCTTCAAAGATAAGGTCATCATGATCGGGGAGAGACTTGTGATGAGGTTCAATATATTCATCCTCTCCCTCTAACTGAAGATCATCCACCTCTCTTGCATTTCCCTCATGTTGACAAGCAAGCACTGGCTCCTCAAATTCCTTTGTAGGAGGGGGAATATGATCATTTATCAGTTCATCACCTTCATCTATTGCATTTCCAATCAAGTCCGCAATCCCCTTAGAGTTCTCATGTGAATTTTGCTGACACGACCCCTCCATAATCCCGTGATCTACTAAATTAAGAGTGATAAGAGTGTGATGCTCTTGGGGAATTATAGATTGATCGTAGTCAGTGTGAAGAACTTGATGAGGATTGGGTCCAGAGGAATCAAAGAATTGCTCTCCCTCCATGGTTTTGACTTCCTCAGTAAGCCTATTGATGTGCTGTTGGAGGGATTGACTATGGAGAATGAATTGATCATCAGAGGCATTAGGTGTGGGTGGAAGAGATGAATAGTAATGATTTGTCTGTTGGGCTGGGTCATAATGGTCATCAGAGGTTTTGGCCCAAATACGATTTTCATCATTCCCTTCTTCTCCCCCCGACGACTCAAGATCATCATAATCCTCTTCACAAATGGAATGGGGTTTAGGCTCCTCAGGTTGCTCTTCCGTTACGTCCTCCGCATAAGACTCTTCCATGATTCCCTCAAAATCAACAGTGACATGAGTGGTAGATTGTGGGATCATAGGTTGAGCATATAGACTTTTATCATAACATCCAAGAAGTTGGTCCTCAAGACTTGTGGAGTTGTTAGGCATTGGATCCACTTCCGTTTCTATGATGTTTTCAGCAATCCTACTCACTTGGGCCTCAAAGTTTTGCAATTGTTCCTGCAAGGCTTGTTGTTGAGTTTGGAAGAGCCGTGTCAATTTATCAAACATCTCCTCCTTATCTGTGTATAGAGGAGATAGATAATTGGGCTGAGAGTCAGATTGTGCTGGATAGTAATTTGAAGGGCACTCAGTCTGAAAATCAGGAGGGTGTATTGGTTGCCCTCCATAATAGGGTTGATCATAAGAATGGACTTGATTGTAAGGATCATTGGAATATGAATCCCAATCTGTAAAGTGTGGATTTGAAGGACGTTGAATGGGGTCTTGGTATGGTTCCCAAGAAGAAAATTGTTGATTTTCCCATTGATTATGTGGGTTTGTGTAGGAGACAGAGGTGGAAAAATCCGATGACCATTGATATGGCTCTTGGGTGAAAGATGAATTATGAACCCCATTGTGGAAGAGTGAAGGAGTTTGTTGATAAGGGGTAAATGGAGAGTTGGAATTCACATAGCCCGCATAATGAAACATCAAAGAATCTATTATTGGGCCTGAACAAAATTAGATGTGGAAATGAAAAAGACCCAAGAAAGAGTGATGATTTTTTAATGAATTTTTTTTATGTTTTGATTTTATTGTTTTTTTTTTATGCAAAGATAAACAAGTTAGCACACAAATGACCCTAATGACCTAGATGTGACCTGGACCTATAAATGTGGTTTCACAAAGGGATTAAAATGAACTTAAATTCACCCTCAGTATGTCCACCGGCCAGGTAAGGGGTGGGGAAGTGGGAGGTTCCCCCTACTTTCGTAGGGACCTTATTATACAAAACCACAATCCCGCTTAAGGCGTTTGCCATCCGACCGTCTTGCCTTAGACACCAGTTTTCATAAGAGGATAAATCTAAATATCACAGGAATCACAGTGGGATCCTAGGGCCAACGTCTACTGGCTTTTATTAAGGCCTAGGTAATGCAGAGATGCAAGGAAATTGTGGTTTTCGGGCTAAGGGAGGGTGATGAAATCCCCACCTTATCTTATTAGGGGTGTTGCCCTTAAAGTATTTTGAAATGTAATGCACACCACAATTTCAAACAAGGGGTTCTTTATGCAAAAATGAATGCCAGACTGGGATCAATAGAACGTACCTTGCCCCTCGCAATCTTCAAAATGCAATGCAGAAATTAAACAAAGACAAAGTCTAAGCTAAATGATGCATGACCTAGAGCATGAAAGTGTAGTTTCTACTCTTCCAATGAGGTCTTTTATTTGGTACAAATGAAGATTTTTTTGTTTTTGTTTTTGTTTTTAGTTAATGAACCTAACTAACCAGCATGAAAATTTTTCTTTTGTTTTGATTGTTTTTTTTTATTTTTATAGAGTTTTCAAGAAATTTTCAGATTTTTGTAAAAAAAATTTCAGAAAGTGGAAAGATAGAACCTGTTTCTTTATTTCAGCCCTTTAGCAATGCTGCCGGGCTTTCAACAACGTTTCATATCCATAGGATTTCATGTCCGATCTTCCTCTTTCTTTGATTTTCAAATTTTTTTCGTTTTCCTGCACAAGTAAAGAAAGCAAAAATCAATATACAAATATACAAAGTAAACACAAGAGTATCCAACTATGAAAAGTATCTCCATCCCCGGCAACGGCGCCAAAAATTTGATGGTCGCTCGACAGTCGTTGTTAAAATTGCCGTGCCACACAAATTTCAAATATTTATAACCGCACTCACTCACTTATGGATTTGAAAACATGAGTATAGTGGTAAGTACGGGTCGATCCCACGGGGAAGGAATTTTGGTTATTTTTCTTAGTTGGAAAATATTCTTGTGTTTTGAAAAATCATTTGTTGGAATTTGGAGTGCGATTATGAAAACTAATTGGAAAACATAACAGAATTCAAGTGAAAATAGGGGTTGGAAGAAATGAAATAATTTGAAATCTGAATGGAATTAGAAAAAGTTGAAAACATGAAAGTTATAGAGAATTGAAAAAGGAAGAACTTTTATGAAGAACACAGAAACAGAAAATGAAAGGAAGATAAGGAAAAACTTGAAAAACTATGACCTATTGGGTCGGATGAACAGTAACTGACAGAAAAATAGTACCTAGAAAACTTAATTCTAGAGCTCAAAAGAAGAGGAATTTGACAAAGTGCAAGAAGAAGAAAACTTAGAGATACAAGAGGGGAACAACTCTTATGAAGAACTCAGAGTGATTTCAAAATGAATGAATGGAAGAAGGTATCACCACGGATGAACAGTAAATACATAGGACAGCACTTAAGAAAGTGGGTATTAACTCTATGAATTTGGACGAATTTGAGGAAATAATGAACATAGAAGTTGAAGAAAACTTAAAACCGAACAACTTTTATGAAGAACTCAAATTGAAATAAAGACTACAACCATGCCAAATAAGGCTAAGAACATGCTGAATTCACAAATGAAACTTTTATTGAAATAAGAACAACTTACAACTTTGACTTCAAAAGCCTTGAAAATACAACTTGATGCATTCAACAACTTCAGAAATGTAAATAACAACTTACATTACAAGTGACCAAAGCTAGCTCTCTCTCCTTTGCAACCTTGCCATCTTGCTAATTCTACTTGCTAACTCACTTGCTAACTCTTCATTCAAGACCAATGCACCCTTTATATAGGGGTTACAAAAACACTCCAAATAAGTGTACCCAATTTTAGCCTAAAATGGTAGGCAGGTAGGTTCTGCCCACTTTTCCATTTTTTTCGGATTTTTCTGAATTTGTTTGGCATTTATTTGGCCTTTTCTTCTCTCTTTCTCTCATTTTCTTTCTCTGCCGGCGCGTTGCGCCGACCGGCCGACCGGTTAGGCGGCCGGCCCGTGGGCCCGCCGCTCCGCCATCGCCACGCGTCGCACGCGGCGCACGCGCCCGCGTGCGACGCGTGTGCCGCCCGCCTGCTGCCGCGTGTCCGGCCCCGCGTCGCCCTCTGCGGCCGTCGCCTCCCGCCACGAGCCCCCCCCCGCCCCTTTCGCCTTCGCGCCTCGTCGCCCGTGCGGGCGGCGAAGGCGGGAAGGGGGGGCGGGGGGGTTTGAATATATTTTTTTTTAGTTTTTTTTAATATAAATATAAATATAAATAATATATATATATATATATATATATAGTATATATATCTTAGAAAATTCTAAAAAATATCAAATAATTTTATTTTTTTTTCTATTTTTTTTTCTTTTCTTTTTGAACAACTTCCTGGGCTTTTGGCCCATTTTCACATATAACTTTATTTTCTTTTTTTTATTTTTCTTGGAGCTTTCCTCGTACTATGTGCCTACATAAATACATAAAAATGTAATTAAAATTTATTTAATTTCAGAAAAATAAACATTTGATACAAAATCAACAATAAGTGTGAGAAGTGTATATTGATCATAATTTAAGCTTATAAAAATGTGAATAATTATGAATTAACAAGGAAAAATACACACTTATCATTTGGCCGAGTGGGTGGCTGTGTGCCGTGTTGTTTGTAACGGCTAAGCCCCTGTGCGTTAGGCCTGTGTAACGCGTCCTTGTTGACCGTTACATGTTGTTTTGGCTGAGTTGGGTTGCTGCGCCGTTGGATGTGACAGTGGGGGCCCTGTGCGTAGGGTGTTTGTAACGCGCCCTGTGCTGGCCGTTACATGCCTCTCAGCCTTTGTTTTCTATCTTCGGGTTGTGTTAGTAACGCGCATGTTCCTGCGCGTTGGGCGTGTGTAGCGCGCTTGGCCTAGCGCGTTACATCGTGCGAGCGCTGTTTTGTTTTGAGGTTTTGTTGGTATTGACGGCCCCGGTCTGGCGCGTCAGGTGTGTGTAACACGCCCGGTGCTGGCCGTTACATGTTGTTTTCTGTGTTTAGAGTTGGATAGGGCGGTGTGTGTGACGGCTTGTCGCCCGACTGTCACTTTGTGTGTAACGGCCCAGGTCTTGACCGTCATATGTTTGTAGCGGTCTAGGGGTGGTGCGTTACAGGCCTTGTGCTCCGATTTCCGTTCCTTCGGTTTCTGCTTATCTTGGCTTGGCCCGGTGGTCTACCCGCTGTCCCGTGGATGTCTCCCGACATCCTATGAGGGCTAAGACTACGTGGTGAGGTGGCCAAGAGTCTTCTTGCTTGAGGTGGGACTCTCTTTCCTATTGTTCAAGCATTGTGTTGGGTTCAGGTCAACCCGGTGCGACCCAGTGGTTGACGTGTGACCTTTGCTTGTGTTTGGTCTGGTTCCGGTCAACCCGGGGTGACCCAGGGTTTGACAGGCGACCTTGTGTGTCTCGGTGGTTGTGCCCGGCTCGAGACACTGCTTCTGGATGCTTCGAGGTGTTATTCTACCTCGGTTTGTGTGTCCAGCTGTGCTGAGGGTTCTTGGTATTTCCCTCAGGTCTCCGTGTGTTATTTTCTACAGAGTGTCGTTTCTTCTGGCTTAGGATTAGACCGATTGGCGGCTTGTTCCGCTGTTTGTGACGATCTTGCCTTGGAGTCGTCCGACTTAGGGATCGTTACGTTGTAGGTCTAGTTGCCTGGTCCTGAGTCTGTTGGCGGTTGTTTGACTGCCTGGGTGCTTTGTTGTGCACGAGACAGGGCTTTTCTTAGCTGTCTGTGCTGTAGCGCCTGTGTTTCAGAGTCTGTGCCTTGTGAGCCTCCACTAGTTGTAGCCCTAGGCTTTTGCCGACCCACCGGGAGTGGTGGAGGGGTTTTCCTGTTGCGTTTGGTACGTACGGTTTTTAAGCTAGTTCCGTAGGCCCCGGCCAACGGTAGCGTCCTACCGAGGGGAATACTAGCTAGAGGCCTGACCTAGGTAGAGGTCGGTGTGTGCACACGTGGTCAGGGACTGGGGACTTACGTCGATGGGCGTGGCCCTGACTAGTCACTCGCAATTGGTGCTGTAGTTTCGTGCTGTGGTACCATGTTTCCTTGGAACTGTTGTTCCTCGGACCTGTTTCTTGGTGTGTCTTGTCCTTGAGTGACTTGAAAATTGTGGCGCAGTGTAAGACGTCAGTGGACGCATCTGGCTGTTCTTCTGGGAGGAGGGTGCTCCTGTCACGTGGTGCGGTGACTCTCGGCGTTTTCTTGCGCTTTGTGACCTCTTCGAGTTGCCCGCTTGTGGCTATACTCGAGGTCAGTGTTCTGTCGTTGGCATGACATTCTCGTCATACGTGGGGCTGCGTGCACGACGTCTCCTGTCGTGTTTTGTCTGTATTTTCGGCGTCGGCGTCTGCCTTCGCCTTTCTTTTGGCTGACGGATTGGGTTACCCTACTGCGTGAGTTTGGGGTTGACCGTCTGTTGCCGTTTGGAGTAGCTTAGGGTGCCGAGTTCTCCTCGGTGGCCGTGTTCCGTGTTTTACGGCCTCGCTCTTCTTTGTTGTTGAGCTCCCCTCTCTTGCCTGTTCCCTACTGCTGCTGTACCTGTTCTGTATACAACTTTGTAGTGTAGCTTTTCCTGCATTGCTGCTCCTGTTGTTTTGTTGTTGCTTCCGTTGCTTTGTGCGTTTTCCAGTGGGGATCCGCGTGACCCCTACTGAGTTCTGTTGAGACTCACCCCTGCTTTTTAGGTGGGTTTCGCCGTCTGCCTCTGCTGTTCCTGGTGGAGCGCGTTTACTGTAGCTGCCAGCTGTACCTGCGTCGGACTTCCCCCGACTTCTGTGTATGTTCTTTTCTGTCAGACTGTACTGTGCTAGACTTCTTGTCTTTCCTTTGGACTGGACTCGGGTGTATAATTGTAATCATTTGAATTATTAATGAAAAAGTAATTTTATTTCTGCTACTTTAGTAATCCAATTTAATGAAATTTAATTACTTACTGTTATATCTGCTGGCTTCAATGTATTCCACACACTCCTTTTTCCCTTCGGCGCTTTCCCGCGTTTGGGAGGCCTCGCGGGTCCCATGTGGTATCACGTGTATTCGGTATTTATACCGGGTACACCGGTTATCCGGAATCCGGGTCGCTACAGACGGCCTGTCGCCCGACCGTCGCGTTGGAAGTAATGGCCCTGGTCAAGACCGTCACTTGTCTGTAGCGGTGTAGGGGTGGTGCGTTACATTCCTTGTGCCTTAATTTCCGTCCGTTAGTTTCTAGTTTTTAAAATTTGAAGTGAGAATAAAAAAGGGGATCGAGCCGGGCCGGCCCGCTGGCCGAACTCAAAGCCCGAGTTCGGCCCGCGAGTCTAGTCGGGCTAGGCTTTTAGACCCGACTAAAATTCCACGGGTCAAAAAAGACCTTGTGGCCCGGCCCGAAATCGGGCCAAGGCCGCGGGCCTGTCGGGTCGACCAGGCCCATTGACAGCCCTAACTGGGAACAACAAATTCAGAACATAACAAATTCAAATAAAAACGTAAAATACTAAATTAATAAATTAGTTAGACAGAGGAAAAAAGAAATCATCAAATTTAGGAGAGGTGTTAGAGTTTATCTCCCCGTGAGATAAAGAGGAGGGAGAGAGACAACGATTAGGGAGGGGAGAGTAAAAGGTGTCTAAGTGAGAGGGACGATGGGAGGAAAACAGAGATAGGGAGAGGTGTGAGTCTCTCTATCTCACTATGCATGATAATGCTCCTCTCTACCTTCTATATTCTGCCACGATAGCTCCTGTTAGCCCTAGTCGTCTTCACGGCCTAAAATTTAAACCCTTATCCCTTAACTTTCATCTCTTATCCCTTAACACTTAACCTTTATTCTTTATTTCTTATTCTTTATTCCCTATTCCTTATTCCTTATTCTTTAACCCTTAACCCTTATTCCTTATTCTTTTTCCTTATTCCTTATCATTATCCTTATTCTTTATCACTATTCTTTATCCCTATTTCTTATCCTTATTCCTTATTCTTATTTTCTTATTAATTACTCCTATTTTTTAACCCTTAACCTTTATTCCTCATCTTTATTCATTATCCTTATTTCTTATCTTTATTCCTTGCCCTTATTCCTTATCCTTATTTCTTATCCTTGTTCTTTATCCTTAATGTTTATCCTTATTCTTATTCCTTATCCTTATTTCTTACCCTTATTTTTTATCCCTATTCCTTATTCTTTATCCTTATTTCTTATCCCTATTCCTTATCCATATTCTTTATCCTTAATCCTTTTTCTTATTCTTTATTTCTTATCCATATTCTTTATCTCTTATCCATATTCCTTATCCACATCTTTATTCCTTATCTTTATTTCTTATCCCTATTCCTTATCCATATCCTTATTCCTTATTCCTTATCTTTATCCTTATTCCTTATCTTTATTCATTATCCTTATTCTTTATCCTTATTCTTTATCCTTGTTCTTTATCCTTATTCTTTATCCTTATTCTTTATCCTTGTTCTTTATCCTTATCTCTTATCCTTATCTTTATTCCTTATCCTTATCCTTATTCCTTATCTTTATTCCTTATCCCTATTCCTTATCCTTATTCTTTATTCTTTATCCTTATCCTTATTCCTTATCTATTTTTCTTATCCATATCCTTATTATTTATTCCTTATCCTTATTCCTTATCCCTATTCTTTATTCCTTATTCCTTATCCATATCTTTATCCTTATTCCTCACCCTTATTCCTTATCCTTATTCGTTATCTCTATTCCTTATCTTTATTTGTTATCCCTATTCATTATCCTTATTTTTTATCCTTATTCCTTATCCTTATTCTTTATCCCCATTTCTTATCCTTATTCCTTATCCATATCCTTATCCATATTCCTTATTCCTTATTCCTTGTCTTTATCCTTATTCCTTATCTTTATTCTTATTTCTTATCCTTATTCCTTATCCTTATTCTTTATCTTTATTCCTTGTTCTTATTCCTTATCCTTAATTCTTATCCCTTATCCTTATTCCTTACCCCTTATCCCTTATCACTTATCCCGTATATCTTATGCCTTATATCTTATATCTTATATCTTATACCATATACCTTACACCTTACACCTTAACCCTTAACCCTTAAGGGCCTCTTTGCTTGAGAGATAAGTCGGGTTATCTTATAGATAATCCAAAAAAAAAGAGGCAACCTACATGATATATTATATGATATCTATTATTCTATTCCTATTACCCGTGAATTATGGAAAGCTTCAGAAGATAAATATGGTAAAGAAGATACTAGAATTGAACGTTTTATTAATTCTAAGTTTCTGCATTTTATCATGTCTGATACCATGTATGTAGTTTCACAAACTCGTGAATTTTTTAATATTATATGTGAAATGAAATCAAGCGATCAAAATATGGATGAAAATTTAATAGTGTCATGCTTGATAGATAAACTCCCTCCTTCCTGACATAATTTTACTAGTTCCCTTCAACATAAACATTCTAAGATCCCACTGGATGAACTTCAATGTTCCATTCAAATTGAAGAAGAACAAAAAAAATTTATTGAATCTAAAAACTCCTCAAATGTCAACATAACTGAGCACATCATTCGAGATAGAAATGTCAATAATTCTAGATTCTAAAACCCTAATCCTAGATTCCATAACCAAAAGAAGACTAATTATCAAAGGAATCAAAAATATAAGACTAAAGGAAAAAATTTTAAGAATCAATCTAATCAAAATTGTTGTTATGTGTGTGGAAAACCAAGGCATTTTGCTAAGAATTACTATGACAAAAAAAATAATGGCAGACCTCGTCCCAAATTTCATCGCCATGATCACAACCAAACACCAAATCCTCAAATCAACATGATAACCTCTAGAGCTTTCTCTTTTGAGCCTCCAATGGGTTTATAACATTATTCCCTGAGATAAATTTAACTAATTTCTTCAATGATTGGTGGATAGATACTGGGGCTAACACTCATGTTTGCTTTGATCGGCATACTTTTGTCACTTATTGGGCCACCAACAAGAGCGTAACTTTAGGGAACTCCAGTGCTGCTCGAGTTGTGAGGGAATGATGAGTCAATTTGAAGTTAACTTCCGGAAAGGTCCTATCTCTCCAAGGAGTTCAACATGTGCCTACAATTTGGAGGAAGCTAATAAGTAGATTCTTGTTGAATAGGAATAATTATAAGTTAATATTTGAGTCAAAAAAATTTGTAATTTTTAAATTTGGAAATTTTATTAGAAATGGTTATGTAAGTGAGGGTTTGTTTAAATTAAATGTGCTTTGCCCCAATATTATCAATACTATCAACTCTTTTTCTGATTCTTCAACTTATGTTGTCAATTTAGAATCTAGTGATTTATGGCACTCTACACTATGTCATGTGAATCATAAGACTATAAGAAGAATGATTTCGAAAACCAAAATATAACAGTAAATTCTTTAAGAAATGTTCATTTAGGATAACATAAGTAATATTAATAGGTTCATTAACATCTTTCATCAGATCTTGTCCTAGTCTAGAAGGATCATCCTTATCAATCTTCCAATATCCTCCATACTTGACGAGTAAAGTGTAGAGGTCTGTCTGTTCATCCATTCTAATATCATAGAAGAGAAATATAATACGACAAAAAACACACATGCACAGACAAATTTTCCTAATTAACAAGAACACATTTAAAAGCAGATGTGTCCAAGATTATGCAAACATATACAAGAAGATAAATTACTAGTGTGCCCCACTACACTGCACATTTAAAAATATGCATATGGCAATGCCCCCACCTTCATCCCACATTTATTTTCATCACCCCATACTGTGCCCCACATGTGTAGAATCATGAGCTGTATAATTTAGATATTACAAAACTATCCTGGCCCACAATCTTCAACTTTACGCTGAAAAAGATCCTATGGATTTCACCCTCCCACTCAAACTGGATGACGCTGGATACCTTTTAAATGCACAACCTTCCCTCCAGACCTGAACCCACAAAAAACCTTATTTAGTGCTCTACGGCATTATAAAAACTTCTCCTTTCGCCCCCGTCACATGCTGTAGAGAATTTATCAGGAAGTTTTACCTGGCAGATAGGAGAGGTGTCTACGCATGATGCTTCTTTTCTACTCCGCATCTATGCATAATTCTTTTCTCCTCTTCCTTCGCATCCGTGCACGATCCTTCTTCTTCGCCAAGCCGCACGATCCTTCTTCCCCAAGCCGCACGACACTCCAAGGCCAACGGTAATGTCATTCTCTTTTACCTAGGGTTTTTAGGTGGATTAGGTTTGGGACATAAGTGGATTGAAGGTGGGAGGGAGGGACAAAGATTCACGAAACGCAATGTCCTTCTCTTTTACGTAGGGTTTTCAGGTGGATTAGGGTTGGGGACAGGAGCGGGTTGAAGGTGGGAGGAACGGAGAAAGAATTGCGAACGAGTGCCACGGTTCGGTCTTTAACCAGGGCTAGTATGGACATTTCCTAAGTCTAGTAAAAGTTAACCGTAGTTAAACCCACGGCTGGTCACGCATGGTTACTTAGATGATAGTTTTGCACAATTAGAATTTATAGTGATATATATGATAATACGTTTTTAAGAGTGATTTTTTTGCAATTTCACATATAACAAAGGTTTCTATGCAAAAAACCCATATATTTTTTATCCTAAGATAAGACATCATTGAAATAATCATTGTCGGAGGAGTTTACATGCAATTTTCCATCAAAGTAGGAGTGCCCTTTAATGTTTATTTCTTCTAAAAGTCTAATAATTTTTACACATATTTTTAGATATTTACACAATATTACAAACTTTGAGGGTTCCAAGGAGACCTCGTTCTGAACGTGGTCGCCGAGGAGACCTCGTTCTAAACATGGTTGCCATGGAGACCACGTTCATAAAGCGAAAGTGAACGTGATCACTTGAGAGTGTTCATTCACAATCAAGAACGTGATCGCCATGGAGTCCGCGTTCGGAACGTGATCTTTAAAATGATCGTAATTTATAATGGAAGTATTCAAAATATTTATCATTGTGGAATTATCTTCATTAGTACTTACTAAATCTATTTTATATATTTTAAAAACTTAATTTCATCGTAAATCAAGAATTTGAATAATTTTAGATATTTTATTTAAGAAAATCATGTTAAATTTGATATTTATTTATTAAATTTAGTAAAAGTATTTATATAATTTAAAAAAAGAAAAAAAATTAGAAGTCAACAGTAATTCCTAAAGATGTTTTAGACATTTAAATTTTAAATAGTGCGATTAATGAAGTTATTTATTACAAATTATATTTATTATATATTCAATTTATAGAATATATTCAAAAGATTTAATAAATTTTTAAAAAAAACCAAAATGGACCGATGTTATTTATTTAAAAAATTATTTTCATTGTTTATATATTTTATATAATGTGTTTAACATATTTAAAATATAATCTAATATAAAAAAGTGGTTTATGAATAGTAATCTAAACCCGTAATTTACGATATTTTAGATATTTATATTTTTATTAGTGAGATTAATGATGTTATTTATCTAAAAATTATTTTCATGGTTTAATTAGTGAGATTATTGATATTATTTATCAAATAAAATTTATTATTAAAATATTTAAGTTCTAATGTTTTGCTTAAACAAAACAGATGAAAATATTTTAAACTCATAATTAATGATTAAACATATTAAAAAATTAAAATATAAATTAAATAAATTTTTAAAATGAGCAGTCATATAAACAAGTAATTAATGTCATTTGTACTGTTATATTTTAATTAGATTTTTAATGTTATTTATCAAACAAAGTTTAATTTATTGATATATTATATTTATATCATATACTAAAGATATTTAAAAATTAAGATATGTCATTTTTACGGTTATATTTTAATTAGATTTTTAATGTTATTTATCAAACAAAGTTTAATTTATTGATATATGATATTTATATCATATACTAAAAATATTTAAAAATTAAGATAAAATAAAAATTTAAAGTTGAACAGTACCATACATTCGTATTATTGTCGTTTTTGACTTATCAATTTTAATTAGTAAGATTATTGACTTTTACACACTAAATCGTAAATTAAATTTTAAATAATATGATTAATAAAATTTTATGTAATATTTTAGAAATATTTAAAAATTAATTCAGAATAAAAGGTGGTTTATGAATAGTAATCTCATCATGTAATTTATGATATTTTAGATTTTTATATATTTATTAGTAAGGTTGATGATGTTATTTATCAACAAATTATTTTCATGATATATTCAATTTATAAAATAGATTAAAATATTAAAGATAAGATAAGATAAAATAAATTTTTAAACATGCCCAGTAATATAAACTAATAATTCATATCATTTTACTATTATATTTTAATTAAAATTTTAATGTTATTTATTAAATAAAATTTATTTTCATGATATATTATATTTATATATTATAGTACAAATATTTAAAAATGAGGAAGAAATAAAAAATTCAAAGATGAACAGTAACATAAATTTTAAATTATTGCTAATTTTGACTTTTAAATTTTAATTAGTGATATTATTGACTTTTAAATACTAAATCATAAATCCTAAAACTCTAAACTCTAAACGTGGTCTCCATGGCGACCACGTTCAGAACGTGGTTTACGAGGAAACCTCGTTCTAAACGTGGTGTAACGACCCAGAATTCAGGATACCGATATACCGATAACATCGATACACCGATACCAAGAACTGGGGAAGCCACCCAAGAGGCTGATGAGGCCCCTGAAGGGTTATAAGGTTATGTCGAGGGAATGTATAACGAACTGCACTTTGGAACGCGTAGATTACAATTAAGTAATAAAATTAACACAGGTGCGGAAGCAATTCAAAATAACCAGAGTGATATATATATATACTAGTCCAGATAAACAAAAGTACTAGTCCACAAGGGGACAACTACACGGGGCATACCCCGGCAAAGGTACAACAAAAGTCTCAAAAAGATGGCTCGACTAGAGCTGGCAGCTAGACGCGATCTCCGAAACAGCTCACGAAGCTCCGGGAGACGACAGGCGCGGCTCACCTGAAAGGAGAAGGGTGAGTCACAGTCAGACTCAGTAGGGGTCACGCGGATCCCTACCTCGCACTAAATAAGTATTCATGCATAAATAAAAACAATTAGAGCATGCATCAAATTAAAATAACAGGCAATGGCATGAATAAACTACTCAAGTAAAGCTGTAAACTCTAACTAAGCAAGTAGAACAGCTAACACATGCCATAGCTAAATAAATGCAAGCCACTGAAACTAAATCTACCAAAATGGAATAAGTCTTAACTAATCCAAACAATAAGGAAGGACAACCACTAGAGCAGAAACTAGAAGCGTCCACTGACGACTTACACTGCGTCTCAAACACTCGCAGTCGACAAAGCGACAAGCTGGGCGCGTAAACAGTACCAAACCAAGTGACCAGTCGGAGTGGCACCCGTCGGTGTCAGTCCACAGTCTCCGACCAGGTGTGCACACACTGACTCTAGCCTGAGCCAGGCCCTCTAGCTAGTTTTCTCCCTTGGTAGGACGCTACCATTGGTTGGGAGCCCACGGAACTAGCTTACAAACCGTGTATGGGAAACACCCCTCCGCTATCCTCAAGCGGGTCGGCACTCAACAGACCTTAGGGCAACAACAGTGGTTCTATTGCATGGAAAGAAAAGCTATTCTATTGGTATAAGAAACATGCCATCGAACAATGAAACAACATAAACATGGCACATTTACGTAAAGGAACGCATAACAAATGGCTGGCAACTTATTAAACCCAACAGGCAAGCGGCGGTCGGATGCCCACGCGCTACATGAAAGTAACAGTCGGAGGCTGGCGCGTTACACCAAGAACGACGCGTCTGTCTCCGTCCGTCACTCCCGCCTGAGTTCCAACTCAAAAGGCCCAAAAGGGAATGTGACGGTAGGGGCCCTGTGCGTTACATCGATGCAACGCGTTGGGTCACCGCTGTTACATCCACCCGAGGCCAAAACCCAACGTACAGCGCTCGAAATCAGACGCAGGCGAAGCGACGCGCTCGCTCAGGCACGTCGGACGGAAGCGACGGTCGGCCGACTGGCCGTCGGGCTAATCGCCTCACCTGGTCAACGTAAAACGACGGACGAGTAACGGATGGGGATCCCACCGTTACTCTCCAAATAACGCACCCTCATCGGGCCGCTGTTTGGAAATGACGCGTCCACTAAGGACCGACAGGCGTGTGACGGTTCCGGGCAGGACCGTCACACCACCTGGAACACGGGCGGGTACGGTTTGAAAACTGGAGCCCTCCCGGACGATAAAAATCACCGGGTAACGTCGTAGAAATCTGTAACCTGTCAAACCATACAACCCAAACAACAAAATAACACCCAAATACCACACATGCAAAGCCCATAATGCATCAAATTCAAGAATTAAGCTAAAACCCCAAAATTTTGAAATATGAACATTAAGCATGCTACGGGGTTCTAATCAAACAAACGAGCTATAGGAAATGATCCTAGCGAGATGAGGATTCCATCCCCCTACCTTTTGCGAGCCGAAACCGGCGAAAGGGCCGCATGCAAGGAGGAAGAGCCACGAGGCCTTCACGCTCCGCCTCGCTCCCACGAGCCACGAAACACGTCCAGGTGGGCGTCCACGCGATCCACGCGACGCGAGGAATCCACCGGTACCCCCCACGCCTCAATCCGGCGCCAAAAAGCCTGCTTCCCAAGGGGAGGGGAGAGAGGCGATCGGCGAGAGGAGAGAGATAGTGAGGTGAGATCGACGAGGGAGAGAGAGAGAGAGAGGGTGAGGGAATAAAAGAGAAAAAAAATAAAATTAAAATATATATAATATAATTATTATATATATTAAAATCTTATTAATTTCTAATAACCCTCAAAGCACCAAATAAATCTGGAAAAATACCAGAAAAATTCCTAAAAATCCAGGAAAAAAGTCGAAAATTCCAGAATAAATATAAGAACAAAATCCATTAAGGATCCATTAAGGCACGAGCCTTAAAGTCCCTCCCTCCTAATAAAAATTTCATCCTCAAAATTTACAACAACAGAAAAAGGAGGAAACTGAGAAAGGACATATACCTCACTGGAATAAGAAAGGAAAAAGCTGACGCATCTCATCTTCGCGTTCCCAAGTAGACTCATTACCAGAGTGACATTGCCAAGCTACTCTTACCAGAGGGATAACCTTATTTCTCAACCGCTGCACACGACGGTCTTCAATTCTAATAGGGAACTCTGGCGCAGACAAATCAGCAGTCACCCCAGGCCAAACTGAATCATCGAGAACATGAGAAGCATCCGGCACATATTTCCTCAACTGAGATACGTGGAACACATCATGAATAGCTTGCATGGCCGCAGGTAGTTGTAGACGATAAGTCACCTGACCAATAGCTTCAACGATCGGAAAAGGGCCAACATACCGCGGACTAAGCTTTCCACGCTTCCCAAACCTGGAAACACCTTTCATCGGAGATATTTTAATAAACACCATATCTCCTGGCTCAAATTGTAGTGGATGTCTGCGCTGATCTGCATAACTTTTCTGTCGACTCTGAGCCGTCAACAATCTCTGCCTGATCAGATGAACTACATCAGAACACTGCTGCACCATATCAGGTCCGGTCAACAACTTGTCCCCAACATCAAACTAATTCAGAGGAGTACGACAGGGACGACCATACAGTGCTTCATAAGGAGCCATTCCAATACTGGAGTGAAAACTATTATTATAGGCAAATTCAACAAGTGGCAAATGCTGACTCCACGAACCTTGCCAGTCAAGGTAACACAATCTCAGCATATCCTCTAAAGTCTGAATAGTCCTCTCTTACTGTCCATCTGAATGAGGGTGATACGCTGAACTGAAAGCTAATTCAGTGCCCAAAGCTTTCTGGAAACTGCGCCAGAAGCCGGAGGTAAAACGTGGGTCACGATCTGACACAAGTGAAACAGGAACTCCATGCAGTGGCACGATCTTCTGCACATACAGCTCGGCCAACCTTTGCACATTCCAGGCAATCTTAATCGGCAACAATCTGGCAGTTTTAGTCAATCTGTCGACAAGCAACCAGATACCATCAAAACCTTGAGAAGTCCGAGGTAAACCCACCACAAAATCTGTAGTAACATGGTCCCATTTCCACATCGAAATCTCTAATGGCTGAAGCAAACCACCTGGCTTTTGATGTTCGGCTTTAACCTGCTGACAAGTCAAGCACTTAGAAACAAATATAGCCACGTCTTTCTTCAAACCCGGCCACCAGAACTGCTTCTTCAAATTCTGATACATCTTGGTGACACCTGGATGAATAGCAAAACGGGAACCATGGGCTTCACTCAGAATCTCATGCCTCAAATCATCATCAGCGGGAACATACCATCTGCCCTGAAAACTGACAACCAGCTCGTCATCAAATTCCACATCATATCTTGATATAACACGTGCTAAATTAGAATCCGCTTGCTGAGCTTCTTTAATCTGCTGATATAGAGCTGAACCCAAAATCAAACTAGCACAAACCGCCATCTTCGGATCAGAAGGAAACTTTACCCTGAATGCCTCGCTCGGAAGCCATTTCCACAATTTCCATTCATGAAGCATCAAATGACTGACCTGCACTTTCCTGCTTAGAGTATCAGCCACAACATTCATTTTACCCGGCTGATAGGAGAGTGTAAAGTCAAAATCTTTCATGAATTCCATCCATCGGCGCTGCCTGAGATTCAAATCTTTCTGGGAGAATATATACTGTAAACTCTGGTGATCAGTAAAAATCTGAAATTTCTCGCCATACAGATAATGTCTCCAGATCTTTAAGGTAAAAATAACTGCAGCTAGTTCCAGATCATGCGTGGGATAATTTTCTTCATGTCGTTTCAATTACCGAGATGCATATGCGATAACTTTACCATGTTGCATTAGCATTGCACCCAAACCTACTCGAGAAGCATCAGTACAAACCAGAAAACCACTCGAGTCGGAAGGCAAAGTCAACACAGGAGAAGAAGTCAACAGCCTTTTCAATTCAACAAAGCTAGCCTCACACTGATCCGACCAGACAAAAGGTACATCTTTACGAGTCAGTTTAGTCATCGGGGCTGCAATCTTCGTAAAATCTTAGATGAATCTGCGGTAATACCCAGCCAAACCTAGGAAGCTTCGTATTTCTGTCACAGTTCTAGGCCTCTGCCAACACAACACGGCATCAATCTTTGCAGGGTCTACTGCCACTCCGTCACCAGAAATCACGTGACCAAGAAAATGAATCTCCCGAAGCCAGAATTCACATTTACTGAACTTTGCATAAAGCTCGTGATCCCTTAGAGTCTACAGAACGATCCTCAAATGTTGCACATGATCTTCATCAGAGGTAGAATAGATCAAAATATCATCAACAAAGATCACCACAAACTGATCAAGAAATGAATGAAAGATACGCTGCATCAGGTCCATAAAAGCTGTTGGGGCATTAGTCAGACCAAACGGCATGACCAGAAATTCAAAGTGACCATAACGAGTGCTGAAAGCCGTCTTCTCCACATCAGATTCCCGGATTCGCAATTAGAAGTAGCCAGACCGGAGATCAATCCGTGAAAAGATAGTAGCAGACTGTAACTGGTCAAACAAATCATCAATCCTGGGAAGCGGATATTTATTCTTGATAGTCACCTGATTCAATTGCCTGTAATCAATACAAAGTCTCAGGCTTCCGTCTTTCTTCTTCACAAACAACACAGGAGCACTCCACGGAGAAAAGCTGGGGAGAATATAATCCTTTTCCAGGAACTTAAGTAGCTGTGCTCGCAGTACTTTCAATTCAGCTGGAGCCATACGGTACGGTGCCTTTGCTAAGGGAGCAGTACTTGGAATCAGTTCAATCACCATCTCAATCTCTCGCTCTGGAGGCAAGCCTGGCAACTCGTCAGGAAACACATCAGGGAACTCACAAACAACAGGAATATCACTGACTTCCTGTCGTGGTTTCTCAACAGTCACCACAGAAGCTAAGAATCCCTGACAACCTGCACTAAGCAACCTATAGGCTCGAATAGCAGAAATAATCATACGAGAAGAACGGGATCGAATACCTTGGAAATAAAAAGCTGATTTCCCCTGCGGCTGAAAGTAGACTTTCTTTGATCTGCAGTTAACCACAGCTCCATAATGCTCCAACCAATCCATTCCCAGAATAACATCATAATCTGCCAGTTACAATGTATACAATCTCGCCGGCAACTGGTGATTATCGATCATAACAGGAGACGCTTCCAAACACAGAGGTGTAATCATGAAATCTCCCGAAGGCATCTCAACATACATCTCACAAGTTATCTCTGAAGTCGATCCCTCAATACATGCCATGAAATCCTCAGAAATAAAAGAGTGAGAAGCACCAGAATCAAATAAAACACGAGCTGAATGACCATAAATGATAATCGTACCTTCCACAAGATGGGCTGCAACAGCATCAGCTCTAGTCATATGTGAAACCTTACCTTTTTGCTTCTTTGATCCGGCCGAAGATTGCTGAGAAGACGCCGACGCTTGAGAGAAGAACTGTTGAGCTTGCGGTGCAGGAGGAGGTCTGAATTGTGGCTGCTGAGGTTAAGAAAATTGAGGGGCTTGCAATTACTTCGGCCTCAGCGGGCAATCCCGAACCACATGACCCGTCTGGTTACACCGAAAGCAAACAACGGGAAGAGAACACGGCTGGCCCTTGTGATGACCACCGCATCTCCGACACGTCCATGGCTGACTGACAGCTAAACTCTGACGAGTCTGAGTAGAAGGTGCTATCGGCTGCTGAACTACATCAGTACCGGACGGCTGCTGGAAAAACTTCTTCTTCTTCTTGAACCTCTTAAACTTGGTCTTGTAAGGAGAGGAAGCACTGCTAACCTCTGACTGGACTGAGGGAACACCTGGCGCTGGCGGTCGGTACACCTGCTGAGACTGTACTGCGGGCTGAACTGACCCTGCCTGAGGATATCCACCCGGTCTCGTCATCTCCAGCTCAAGTGCCACAGTTGTCTGACACGCACTATCAAGGTCTGCAACACGACTAGCAATGAGGGGCATCTTCAATTCTGGCCTCAAACCTCGCAAGAATTGCTGTGTCTTCAAAGCTTCACTAGCCAGCACATGGGGCGCATACTGACACAATTCCATAAACTTATTCCGATACTGAAGCACAGTCATACTGCCTTGAGTCAGCTCCATGAATTGATACATTTTTGCCATTTGCAAACAGGCGGGAGTGTAGGCGCGCTCAAAAGCAGCAACAAACTCTGCCCATGTGATCTGCCGAAGAGGTCTTGAATGAAAAGCGATCTGCCACTCGGCCTTCCACCACATAATGGCTGTGCCCTGGAGTTGAAAAGCGACAAGCATAACTTTCTCATCTTCATCACATTCCATCGAAATAAAAACACGCTCAATAGCATCCAACCATTGCCTCGCAACCTCGGGATCAGCTTGACCATCGAAAGGAGGCGGATTGAACATCAGGAATTCTTTTAAAGCCTTGCCTCGACTGCCAGGCGCTTCAACCGGAGGAGCAACAATCGGCGCTGGAGGAGGAACAACTGGTGCAAAGGGAACAGCAGGAACTGTAGGAGGAGGTTCAGAACCACTATCTTCCCTGGGCACATCTCGAGGAGCACGAGGAACTCGAGGAGGTCATCCTCGACGAGGCGGCATAATTACTCTACCGAGGTCATAAAATAACAACAAAATCCATCAATCATACAGAAAACACCCTAAGCCAGCAATAGACGACACAGGACTAGCTCTGGACAAACACAAATTTCAATTTCTTATACGATTCCTCAAACAACAGCTCTGATACCAACTGTAACGACCCAGAGTTCAGGATACCGATATACCGATAACATCGATACACCGATACCAAGAACTGGGGAAGCCACCCAAGAGGCTGATGAGGCCCCTGAAGGGTTAGTAAGGTTATGTCGAGGGAATGTATAACGAACTGCACTTTGGAACGCGTAGATTACAATTAAGTAATAAAATTAACACAGGTGGCGAAGTAATTCAAAATAACCAGAGTGATATATATATATACTAGTCCAGATAAACAAAAGTACTAGTCCACAAGGGGACAACTACACGGGACATACCCCGGCAAAGGTACAACAAAAGTCTCAAAAAGGCGGCTCGACTAGAGTTGGCAGCTAGACGCGGTCTCCGAAACAGCTCACGAAGCTCCGGGAGACGACGGGCGCGGCTCACCTGAAAGGAGAAGGGTGAGTCACAGCCAGACTCAGTAGGGGTCACGCGGAACCCTACCTCGCACTAAACATGCATTCATGCATAAATAAAGGTAATTAGAGCATGGTTCCCGTTTTGCTATTCATCCAGGTGTCACCAAGATGTATCAGAATTTGAAAAAGTAGTTCTGGTGGCCAGGTTTGAAGAAAGACGTGGCTATATTTGTTTCTAAGTGCTTGACTTGTCAGCAGATTAAAGTCGAACATCAAAAGTCAGGTGGTTTGCTTCAGCCATTAGAGATTCCGATGTGGAAATGGGACCATGTTACTACAGATTTTGTGGTGGGTTTGCCCCGGACTTCTCAAGGTTTTGATGGTATCTGGTTGCTTATCGACAGATTGACTAAAACTGCCAGATTATTGCCGATTAAGATTGCTTGGAATGTGCAGACGTTGGCCGAGCTGTATGTGCAGAAGATCGTGCCACTGCATGGAGTTCCTGTTTCACTTGTGTCAGATCGTGACCCATGTTTTACCTCCGGCTTCTGGCGTAGTTTCCAGAAAGCTTTGGGCACTGAGTTAGCTTTCAGTTCAGCGTATCACCCTCAGTCAGATGGATAGTCAGAGAGGACTATTCAGACTTTAGAGGACATGCTGAGATTGTGTTGCCTTGATTGGCAAGGTTCGTGGAGTCAGCATTTGTCACTTGTTGAATTTGCCTATAATAATAGTTTTCACTCTAGTATTGGAATGGCTCCTTATGAAGCACTGTATGGTCATCCTTGTCGTACTCCCTTGAATTGGTTTGATGTTGGGGACAGATTGTTGACAGGACCTGATATGGTGTAGCAGTGTTCTGATGTGGTTCGTCTGATCCGGCAGAGATTGTTGACGGCTCAGAGTCGACAGAAAAGTTATACAGATCAGCGCAGACGTCCACTATAATTTGAGTCGGGAGATATGGTGTTTGTTAAAATATCTCCGATGAAAGGTGTTTCCAGGTTTGGGAAGCGTGGAAAGCTTAGTTCGCGGTATGTTGGCCCTTTTCCGATCGTTGAAGCTATTGGTCCAGTGGCTTATCGTCTACAGCTACCTGCGGCCATGCAAGCTATTCATGATGTGTTCCACGTATCTCAACTGAGGAAATATGTGCCAGATGCTTCTCATGTTCTCGATGATTCAGTTTGGCCCGAGGTGACTGCTGATTTGTCCACGCCAGAATTTTCTATCAGAATTGAAGACCGTCGTGAGCAGCGGTTGAGAAATAAGGTTATTCCTCTGGTAAGAGTTGCTTGGCAACGTCACTCTGGTGATGAGTCCACTTGGGAACGCGAAGATGAGATGCGTCAGCTTTTTCCTTTCTTATTCCAGTAAGGTATATTCCTTTCGCAGTTTCCTCCTTTTCTATTATTGTAAATTTCGAGGGCAAAATTTTTTTATTAGGAGGGAGGGACTGTAAGGCCCGTGCCTTAATGGATTCTTAATGGATTTTGTTCTAGTATTTGTTCTGGAATTTTCGGCTATTTTCCTGGATTTTTAGGAATTTTTCTGATATTTTCTCGGATTTATTTGGAGCTAATTGAGGGTTATTATAGATTAATAAGATTTTAATAAATATAATAATTATATTTTAATCTTATTTATATTTCTTTTAATCCCTCACCCTCTTCCTCTCTCTCTCTCGTCGATCTCACTCACCCTCACGCTCTCTCTCTCTAGGCCGATCGCCTCTCCCCCTCTCTCTTCGGATTCGGGCGATATGACGTCGGTTCGAAGCGTGGTTAGCGCCGTTGGATTCCTCGCGTCGAGTGGAACGCGTGGGTACCCATCTCGGCGTGGTTCGGTGATCGTGGGAGCGAGGTGGAGCTTGAAGGCCCGGTGAGCCTACCTCCTTGCATGCGGCCATTTCGTCGGTTTCGGCTCGCAAAAGGTAGGGGGATGGAATCATGATCTCGCTAGGATCATTTCCTATAGCTCGTTCTTTCGATTAGAACCCTGTGGCATGCTTAATGTTCATATTTCCAAATTTTGGGGTTTTAGCTTAATTCTTGATTTTAATGCTTATTAGGCGTTGCATGTGATGTTTTTAGGTGTTATCATGTTGTATGGATTGCATGGTTTGACAGGTTACAGGTTTCTACGGCGTTACCCGACGATTTCTATCGTCCGGGGGAGCTCCGGTTTTCAAACCGAACCCGCCCGTATCCCAGGTGGTGTGACGGTCCTGCCAGGAACCGTCACACTTCTGGCGGTCCATATTGGACGCGTTACTTCAAAGTAACGGCCCGTCGGGGGTGCGTTACATTGAAGGTAACGGCGGAGCTCCCGACCATCGTTTTCTCCTTGAATTACGTTGACCAGGTGAGGCGGTTAGCCCGACGGCTAGTCGGCCGGCCGTCGCTTCCGTCCGACGTGCCTGGGCGAGCGCGTAGCTTCGCCTGCGTCTGATTTCGAACGCTGTACGTTGGTTTTTTTGGCCTTGGGTGGATGTAACGGCGGTGACCCAATGCGTTGCATCGATGTAACGCACAGGGCCCCTACCGTCACATTCCCTTTTGGGCCTTTTGATCTGGAACTCAGGCGGAAGTGACGGACGGGGACAGACGTGTCGTTCTTGGTGTAACGCGCCAGTCTCCGACCGTTACTTGCATGTAGCGCGTGGGCATCTGACCGCCGCTTGCCTGTTGGGTTTAATAAGTTGCCAGCCCATTTGTTATGCGTTCCTTTACGTAACTGTGCCATGTTTATGTTGTTTCACTGTTCGATGGCATGTTTCTTATACCAATAGGGTAGCTTTTCTTTCCATGCAATGGAGCCACTATTGTTGCCCTAGGTCCGTTGAGTACCGACCCGCTTGAGGATAGCGGAGGGGTGTTTCCCATACACGGTTTGTAAGCTAGTCCCGTGGGCTCCCAGCCAATGGTAGCGTCCTACCAAGGGAGAAAACTAGCTAGAGGGCCTGGCTCAGGCTAGAGTCAGTGTGTGCACACGTGGTCGGAGACTGTGGACTGACACCGACGGGTGCCACTCCGACTGGTCACTTAGTTTGGTACTGTTTGCGCGCTCAGCTTGTCGCTTTGTCGACTGCGAGTGCTTGAGACGTAGTGTAAGTCGTCAGTGGACGCATCTGGTTTCTGCTCCAGTGGTTGTCCTTCCTTATTGTTTGGATTAGTTAAGGCTTATTCTATTTTGGTAGATTTAGTTTTAATCGCTTGCATTTATTTAGCTTTGGCATGTGTTAGCTGTTCTACTTGCTTAGTTAGAGTTTACAGCTTTGCTTGAGTAGTTTAGTCATGCCATTGCCTGTTATTTTAATTAACTGCATGCTCTAATTGCTTTTATTTATGCATGAATGCTTGTTTAGTGCGAAGTAGGAATCCGCGTGACCCCTACTGAGTCTGGCTGTGACTCACCATTCTCCTTTCAGGTGAGCCGCGCCCGTCGTCTCCCGGTGCTTCGTGAGCTGTTTCGGAGACCGCGTCTAGCTGCCAGCTTTAGTCGAGCCGTCTTTTTGAGGCTTTTGTGGTACCTTTGCCGGGGTATGCCCCGTGTAGTTGTACTCTTGTGGACTAGTACTTTTATTTATCTGGACTAGTATATATATATATATCACTCTGGTTATTTTGAATTGCTTCCGCTCTTGTGTTAATTTTATTACTTAATTGTAATCTACGCGTTCCAAATTGCAGTTCGGTATACATTCCCTCGACATAACCTTACTAACTGTAAGGCCCGTGCCGTAATGGATCCATGATGGTTTTTGTTCTATTATTTGTTCTGGAATTTCTGGCTATTTTCCTGGATTTTTAGGAATTTGTCTGATATTTTTCCGGATTTATTTGGAGTTATCTGAGGGTTATTAGAATTAATGAGATTTTAATATATATAATAATTATATTATATATATTTTAATTTCTTTTTCTTCTTTTAATCCCTCTCTCACCCTCTCTCCCCCGTCGATCTCTCATTCACCCTCACGCTCTCTCTCTCCTCCATGCGATCGTCCTTTCCCCTTCCTAGGGATCGCAGACGAGACGAGGTCGGATTGAGACAAGGTTGGCGCCGTTGGATTCCTCGCGTCGAGAGGAGCGTGTAGGTGTCCACTTCGGCATGGTTCGGTGATCGTGGGAGCGGAGTGGAGCTTGAATTCCCGGTGAGCCTACCTCGGTGCATGCGGCCTTTTCGTCTGTTTCGGCTTGCAAGAGGTAGGGGGATGGAATCCTGATCTCGCTAGGATCATTTCCTGTGGCTCGTTCTGTTGATTAGAGCCCGTGGCATGCATAATGTTCATTTCTTCCATTTGTAGGGTTTTAATGAAATTCTTGAGATTAATGCTTATTAGGCCTTGCATGTGATGTTTTTAGTTGTTATATTGTCGTGTGGGTTGCATGGTTTGACAGGTTACAGGTTTTACGTCGTTACCCGGCGATTCAGATCGTCCGAGAGGGAACCGATTTTTAGATATAACTCGTCTGCGACCCAGGTGAAGTGACGGTCTCGCTAGGAACCGTCACATCTCCGACGATCTTTCGTGAGCGCGTTACTTCAATGTAACGGCCCATCGTGGGTGCGTTACATTGAGAGTAACGGTAGGGCTTCCAGCCGTCGCTCTCTCATTGATTTACGTTTGTTTGGTCAGGCGGTGCGCCCGACGGCCAGTCGGCCGGCCGTCATTTCCAAGCGACGCGCCGAGACTGGGGCGTCATTTCGCCTGCGATCGATTTAAACGATGTACGTTGGTTCTTTGGCCTCGGGTGAAAGTAACGGCGGTGCTCCCGCGCGTCGCTTCGAAGCAACGCATAGGACCCCCACCGTCACTCTCCCTCTTAGGTCTTTTGAGCTGGAACTCAGGTGGAAGTAACGGATGGAGACCAGCGCGTCGTTCTTGGTGTAACGCGCCAGTCCCCGACCGTCACTTTCAAGTAGCGCTTGGGTATTAGACCGCCGCTTCCCTGATGGTTTTAATATGTTGCCAGCCCATTTGTTATGCGTTCCTTTTTATACTCATGCCATATTCGTATTGTTTTAAATGTTTAGTGGCGTGTTTTATTACCATTAGAGTAGCCTTTCTTTCCACGCAATGGAGCCACTATTGTTGCCCTGAGGTCTGTTGAGTGCCGACCCGCTTGAGGATGGCGGAGGGGTGTGTTTCCCATGCACGGTTTATAAGCTAGTTCCGTGGGCTCCCAGCCAATGGTAGCGTCCTACCAAGGGGGAAAACTAGCTAGAGGGCCTGGCTCAGGCTAGAATCAGTGTGTGCACACGTGGTCGAAGACTGTGGACTGACACCGACGGGTGCCACTCCGACTGGTCACTTGGTTTGGTACTGTTTACGCGCTTAGCTTGTCGCTTCGTCGACTGCGAGTGCTTGAGACGCAGTGTAAGTCGTCAGTAGACGCTTCTGGTTTCTGCTCCAGTGGTTGTCCTTCCTTGTTGCTTGTATTAGTTAAGACTTATTCTATTTGGTAGCTTTAGTTTTAATCGCTTGCTTTTAGTTAGCTGTGGCATACTTTGGCTGTTATACCTGTTTAGTTAGAGTTTACAGCTTTACATGAGTAGTTATTCATGCCATTGTCTGTTAGCTTATTTAAATACATGCTCTACTTGCCTTATTTATGCATGGATGTTCATGTAGTGCGAGGTAGGGATCCGCGTGACCCCTACTGAGTCTGGCTGTGACTCACCCTTTCTCCTTTCAGGTGAGCCGCGCCCGTCGTCTCCCGGTGCTTCGTGAGCCGTTTCGGAGACCGTGCTTAGCTGCCAGCTTTAGTCGAGGCGCCTTTTGTGGCTGCTTGTACTTTTGCCGGGGTATGCCCCGCGTAGTTGTACCTTGTGGACTGGTACTCTTGTTTCTCTGGACTAGTATATGAGTATTACTCTAGTTATTTTGAATTGCTTCCGCACTTGTGTTAATGTCTTTACTTAATTATAAATTGCGCGTTCCAAATTCCAATTTGTTATGCATATCCCTCAGCACTTTTCTTCTAACCCTTCAGGGGCCTCATCAGCCTCTTGGGTGGCTTCCCCAGTTCTTGGTATCGGTGTATCGATGTTATCGGTATATCGGTATCCTGAACTCTGGGTCGTTACACTAACCCTTCAGGGGCCTCATCAGCCTCTTGGGTGGCTTCCCCAGTTCTTGGTATCGGTGTATCGATGTTATCGGTATATCGATATCCTGAACTCTGGGTCGTCACAAATTATCTTCATTAGTACTTACTAAATCTATTTTATATATTTTAAAAACTTAATTTCATCATAAATCTGAAATTTAAATAATTTTAGATATTTTATTTAAGAAAATCATATTAAAGTAGATATTTATTTATTAAAGTTAGTAAAAGTATTTATATAATTTTAAAAAACAAAAAATTTTAAAAGTCAACAGTAATTCCTAAAGATGTTTTAGACATTTAAATTTTAAATAGTGCGATTAATGAAGTTATTTATTACAAATTATATTTATTATATATTCAATTTATAGAATATATTCAAAAGATTTAATAAATTTTAAAAAATAAAAAACCAAAATGGACCGATGTTATTTATTTAAAAAATTATTTTCATTGTTTATATATTTTATATAATGTGTTTAACATATTTAAAATATAATCTAATATAAAAAAGTGGTTTATGAATAGTAATATAAACCCGTAATTTATGATATTTTAGATATTTATATTTTTATTAGTGAGATTAACGATGTTATTTATCTAAAAATTATTTTCATGGTTTAATTAGTGAGATTATTGATATTATTTATCAAATAAAATTTATTATTGAAATATTTAAGTTCTAATGTTTTGCTTAAACAAAACAGATGAACATATTTTAAACTCTCAATTAATGATTAAATATATTAAAAAATTAAAAAATAAATTAAATAAATTTTTAAAATGAACAGTCATATAAACTAGTAATTAATGTCATTTTTATCATTATATTTTAATTAGATTTTTAATGTTATTTATCAAACAAAGTTTATTTTATTGATATATTATATTTATATCATATAATAAAAATATTTAAAAATTATGATAAATAAAAAATTTTAAAGTTGAACAGTAAAGATAAGATTAGATTAAATAAATTTTTTAAGATGACCAATAATATAAACTAGTAATTAATATCATTTTACTATTAAATTTTAATTAAAATTTTAATGTTATTTATTAAATAAAGTTTATTTTCATGATATATAATATTTATATATTATAGTAAAAATATTTAAAAATTAAGATGAAATAAAAATTTCAAAGATGAACAGTAACATAAATTTTAAATTATTGTTAATTTTGACTTTTAAATTTTAATTAGTGAGATTATTGACTTTTAAACACTAAATCATAAATCATAAAACTCTAAACTCTAAATTTTGGTCTTCATGGCGACCACGTTCAGAACGTGGTCTGTGAGGAGACCTCGTTCTGAACGTGGTCGCCAAGGAGACCTCGTTCATAAAACGAAAGTGAACGTGATCACTTGAGAGTCTTTGTTCACAATCAAGAACGTAATCTTTAAAATGACCGTAATTTATAATAAAAGTATTCAAAATATTTATCATTATAGAATTATCTTCATGAGTACTTACTAAATCTATTTTATATATTTTAAAAACTCAATTTCATCATAAATCAAGAATTTGAATAATTTTACATATTTTATTTAAGAAAATCATATTAAATTTGATATTTATTTTTTAATTTTACTAAAAGTATTTATATAATTTAAAAAAACAAAAAAAAAATCTAAAAGTCAACAGTAATTTCTAAAGATGTTTTAGACATTTAAATTTTAAATAGTGCGTTTAATGAAGTTATTTATTACAAATTATATTTATTATATATTCAATTTATAGAATATATTCAAAAGATTTAATAAATTTCAAAAAATAAAAAACCAAAATGGACCGATGTTATTTATTTAAAAAATTATTTTCATTGTATATATATTTTATATAAGGTCTTTAACACATTTAAAATATAATTTAATATAAAAAAGTGGTTTATGAATAATAATCTAAACCCGTAATTTATGATATTTTAGATATTTATATTTTTATTAGTGAGATTACTGATGTTATTTATCTAAAAATTATATTCATGATATATTAAATTTATATAATATATTAAAAATATTAGTAATAATATAAAATATTTTTTTAAGATGAACAGTACCATAAACCCGTAATTAATGTTATTTAACCTCAAGCTACCTTTCTTTCTAATTTTATAATGGGTTTTGGGAAATCTGATTTACAAGAAGGTTAATTCCAGTCTAACCTAGGACTTATTCATTTTATATTTTTAATGTTATTTTTAACTGTTATATTTTAATTAGTGAGATTATTGATATTATTTATCAAATAAAATTTATTGTTAAAATATTTAAGTTCTAATGTTTTGCTTAAACAAAACAGATGAAAATATTTAAAACTTTTAATTAATGATTAAACATATTAAATAATTTAAAAATTAGATTAAATAAATTTTTAAAATGAACAGTCATATAAACTAGTAATTAATGTCATTTTTACGGTTATATTTTAATTAGATTTTTAATGTTATTTATCAAACAAAGTTTAATTTATTGATATATTATATTTATATCATATACTAAAAATATTTAAAAATTAAGATATGTCATTTTTTGGTTATATTTTAATTATATTTTTAATGTTATTTATCAAACAAAGTTTAATTTATTGATATATTATATTTATATCATATACTAAAAATATTTAAAAATTAAGATAAAATAAAATTTTAAAGTTGAACAATACCATACATTCGTATTATTGTCGTTTTTGACTTATCAATTTTAATTAGTAAGATTATTGAATTTTACACACTAAATCGTAAATTAAAATTTAAAAAATATGATTAATAAAATTTTATGTAATATATTTAAAATATTTAAAAATTAATTAAGAATAAAAAGTGGTTTATGAATAGTAATCTCATCATGTAATTTATGATATTTTAAATTTTTATATATTTATTAGAAAGATTGAAGATGTTATTTATCAACAAATTATTTTCATGATATATTCAATTTATAAAATATATTAAAAATATTAAAGATAAGATAAGATTAATTAAATTTTTTAAGATGACCAGTAATATAAACTAGTAATTCATATCATTTTACTATTATATTTTAATTAAATTTTTAATGTTATTTATTAAATAAAAATTACTTTCATGATATATTATATTTATATATTATAGTAAAAATATTTAAAAATAGGAAGAAATAAAAAATTCAAAAATGAATAGTAACATAAATTTTAAATTATTGTTAATTTTGACTTTTAAATTTTAATTAGTGAGATTTTTTGACTTTTAAACACTAAATCATAAACCGTAAAACTCTAAACTCTAAACGTGGTCTCCATGGCGACCACGTTCAGAACGTGGTCTGCGAGAAAATCTCGTTCTGAGCGTGATCGTCATGGAGACCTCATTCTGAACGTGGTTGCCTAGAAGACCTCGTTCTGAACGTGGTTTCCAAGGAGACCTCGTTCTGAACATGATCGCCATGGAGACCACGTTCATAAAGCGAAAGTGAACGTGATCACTTGAGAGTGTTCATTCACAATCAAGAACGTGATCGCCATGGAGTCCGCATTCGGAACGTGATCTTTAAAATGATCGCAATTTATAATGGAAGTATTCAAAATATTTATCATTGTGGAATTATCTTCATGAGTACTTACTAAATCTATTTTATATATTTTAAAAACTTAATTTCATCATAAATTAGGAATTTAAATAATTTTAGATATTTTATTTAAGAAAATCATATTAAATTTGATATTTATTTATTAAATTTACTCAAAGTATTTATATAATTTTAAAAAAATTTAAAAGTCAACCGTTATTCCTAAAGATATTTTAGACAATTAAATTTTAAATAGTGCGATTAATAAAGTTACTTATTAAAAATTATATTTATTATATATTCAATTTATAGAATATATTCAAAAGATCTAATAAATTTTAAAAAATTAAAAACCAAAATGGACCGATGTTATTTATTTAAAAAATTATTTTCATTGTTTATATATTTTATATAATGTGTTTAACATATTTAAAATATAATCTAATATAAAAAATGGTTTATGAATAGTAATCTAAACTCGTAATTTATGATATTTTAGATATTTATATTTTTAATAGTGAGATTAATGATGTTATTTATCTAAAAAATATTTTCATGGTTTAATTAGTGAGATTATTGATATTATTTATCAAATAAAATTTATTATTAAAATATTTAAGTTCTAATGTTTTGCTTAAACAAAACAGATGAACATATTTTAAGCTCTTAATTAATGATTAAACATATTAAAAAATTAAAAAATAAATTAAATAAATTTTTAAAATGAACAGTCATATAAACAAGTAATTAATGTCATTTTTATTGTTAGATTTTAATTAGATTTTTAATGTCATTTATCAAACAATATTTATTTTATTGATATATTTTATTTATATCATATAATAAAAATATTTAAAAATGAAGATAAATAAAAAATTTTGAAGTTGAACAGTAAAGATAAGATTAGATTAAAAAAATTTTTAAGATGACCAATGATATAAACTAGTAATTAATAACATTTTACTATTATATTTTAATTAAAATTTTAATGTTATTATTTAAATAAAATTTATTTTCATGATATATTATATTTATATAGTATAGTAAAAATATTTAAAAATTAAGATGAAATAAAAATTTCAATGATGAACAGTAATATAAATTTTAAATTATTGTTCATTTTGACTTTTAAATTTTAATTAGTGAGATTATTGACTTTTAAACACTAAATCATAAATCATAAAACTCTAAACGTGGTCTTCATGGCGATCACGTTCAGAACGTGGTCTGTGAGGAGACCTCGTTCTGAACGTGGTGGCCCTGGAGACCTCGTTCTGAACGTAGTCGCCGAGGAGATCTCGTTCATAAAGCGAAAGTGAACGTGATCACTTGAGAGTCCTCGTTCACAATCAAGAACGTGATCGCCATACAATCCGCGTTCGGAACGTGATCTTTAAAATGACCGTAATTTATAATAGAAGTACTCAAAATATTTATCATTATGGAATTATGTTCATGAGTACTTACTAAATCTATTTTATATATTTTAAAAACTCAATTTCATCATAAATAAGGAATTTGAATAATTTTACATAATTTATTTAAGAAAATCATATTAATTTTGATATTTATTTATTAAATTTACTAAAAGTATTTATATAATTTAAAAAAACAAAAAAAATCTAAAAGTCATTAGTAATTTCTAATGATGTTTTAGACATTTAAATTTTAAATAGTGCGATTAATGAAGTTATTTATTACAAATTATATTTATTATGTATTCAATTTATAGAATATATTCAAAAGATTTAATAAATTTTAAAAAAATAAAAAACCAATATGGACCAATTTTATTTATTTAAAAATTATTTTCATTGTATATATATTTTATATAATGTCTTTAACACATTTAAAATGTAATTTAATATAAAAAAGTGATTTATGAATAATAATCTAAACCCGTAATTTATGATATTTTAGATATTTATATTTTTATTAGTGAGATTACTGATGTTATTTATCTAAAAATTATATTCATGATATATTAAATTTATATAATATATTAAAAATATTAGTAATAATATAAAATATTTTTTAAGATGCACAATAACATAAACCCGTAATTAATGTTATTTAACCTCGAGCTACCTTTCTTTGTAGTTTTATAATGGGTTTTGGGAAATCTGATTTACAAGAAGGTTAATTCCAGTCTAACCCAGGACTTATTCATTTTATACTTTTAATGTTATTTTTAACTGTTATATTTTAATTAGTGAGATTATTGATATTATTTATCAAATAAAATTTATTGTTAAAATATTTGAGTTCTAATGTTTTGCTTAAACAAAACAGATGAAAATATTTTCAACTCTTAATTAATGATTAAACATATTAAATAATTTAAAAAATAGATTAAATAAATTTTTAAAATGAACAGTCATATAAACTAGTAATTAATGTCATTTTTACGGTTATATTTTAATTAGATTTTTAATGTTATTTATCAAACAAAGTTTAATTTATTGATATATTATATTTATATAATATACTAAAAATATTTAAAAATTAAGATATGTCATTTTTAGGGTTATATTTTAATTAGATTTTTAATGTTATTTATCAAACAAAGTTTAATTTATTGATATATTATATTTATATCATATACTAAAAATATTTAAAAATTAATATAAAATAAAATTTTAAAGTTGAACAATACCATACATTCGTATTATTGTCGTTGTTGACTTATCAATTTTAATTAGTAAGATTTTTGACTTTTACACACTAAATCGTAAATTAAATTTTAAAAATATGATTAATAAAATTTTATGTAATATATTTAAAATATTTAAAAATTAATTAAGAATAAAAAGTGGTTTATGAATAGTAATCTCATCATGTAATTTATGATATTTTAGATTTTTATATATTTATTAGTAAGATTGATGATGTTATTTATCAACAAATTACCCGCGTTCCAGCTCAAAGGTGCAGGGGGGAATGTGACGGTAGGGGCCCTGCGCGTCGCTTCCAAGCGGCGCGGTAGGTCACCGCCGTTACATCTTACCGAGTACCAAAACTCAAAAGCCCTAAAGGGGAGAGTGACGGTGGGGGTCTTAGGCGTTGCTTCGAAGCGACGCGCGGGAGCACCGCCGTTACTTTCACCCGAGGCTCAAACCAACGCACAGTGTTCAAAAAACAGCAGCAGATGAAGCGACGCCCCGGTCTCGGCGCGTCGTTTGGAAACGACGGCCGGTCGACAGACCGCCGGGCTCACCGCCTCACCGGGCTACCTGAAAACAACGAAAGAGTAACGGATGGGGATCCCTCCGTTACTCTCCAAACGACGCCCCTCGTTGGGCCGTTATTTGGAAAGTGACGCGTCCATCTTGGACCGTCAGGCAAGTGACGGTTCCTGGCAGGACCGTCACTCCACCTGGGTTACGGGCGAGTACGGTTTGTAAACCGAACCCCCCCCCCCCCCCGGACGGCTGAAAACGCCGGGTAACGTCGTAAAAATCTGAACCCTGTCAAACCACGCAGTTTATACAACATCCAATCACCAATCATGTCAATAAAATTAAAAGACGATGGCCATGGAATCAATTTCATGAATTTAGGGTAAAATAACACTAAATTACACTAACATGGAAAATTGCACAAAAATCAAGAAAACGGGCGTCGAACCACGGCGCATGTGGTATCAACGGGTTCCTAGCAAGGAGAAGATTCCATTTCCCTACCTCTTACGCAGTGGGAACGCCGATTCGGTGTCGAACGGTCGACGAGAGCCACGCCGTCCACACGGCGCCAAGCGACACCACGCTCCGCGGATCGAGGGAAGAAGGGCGTCACCGCGATCCACGCAAAACGACCTTCCCGCCAGTACCTCCCTTGCTTCGATCAGCAGCCGTCTGGGCTAGAACCGAGCGAAAGAGAGATTTCGAGAAATTAGGCCTAAAATAACCCAAAAAGGGGTTTGCACGGAAAACGATGAAAATGACCGCGGATGGCGACGCATGTGGCGTCAATGGATTCCTGGCAAGACGAGGAGTCCATTTCCCTACCTCGATCGTGATGAAACACGCAAATCGGTGTAGATCGGGCTACGGAAGCCACCCCGTCCTCTCGCGCCCACGCGTCTCCACGCTCCACGGATCGAGACGAGGTCAGTGTCAGAACGTTCCTCGTGTCGAGCCGGTTCCGACGGTATCTCCCACGCCTCGATCGGACCCCACCCGGGCCAAAATCGAGAGAGAATGAGAGAGAGGGAGAGAGAACGTGTGAGGGAGAGAGAGAGAAAAGATAGAGATCGAGAGTGAGAGGAAAGAGAGAGAGTGGCGTGCGTGAGTCATAAAAAAATCCGATTTTTCTATTTTTTTTTTGTAAAAATGCTTAACATTGCACTTTAACCTCTCAAGGAATTAAAATCGTTAATATGTCCCTTCAATTTCAATAACTCTTTATCTAATTCGAATAAATGCCTGACCAAGGCCTAAAAATTCGCAAAAATAGTCGAAACGATCCTCACGAAGAGTACACTGCCACTGTATTATCCACGAGCCGATAAGCTGAGAGGTAAACTCACCATAGGGTTCTGCAGATTATACAAGAGAAGAACCACACGGTTCATAAGACCTCAACTCGGGAGAATCAAAAGCAATGCCAAACTCTCCAAAAAGAATCCGAAAACCTACTAAAGATCCAGGATATTACATCCTCCCCTCCTTTAAAGAATTTCGTCCTCGAAATTGAAGGACTAACAAGGAAGAAGCGAGGGAAGAACAACCCGACTCAGAATCAACGCAATCTCAAAAAACACAACTCAGAGGAACACCGTCAGACCATTATCACAAGTACACGCTCCGGAGTGAGCACGACGCAAGTGAACACAAGTCCGACACCTCCGAAACAGGGCAACGTCGCTTGCGTCTCACAGGATGGGAGACACGACTGCCACAACAACAAATCACCAATCTCGAGGAGATGAAACAACAGACACCTAAAACAGTGTCTCAAATAAGGAAACAAGGTCCTTACAATTAACATCCTGACGACATCATCGATTCCAGTGCCCAAGGCAACAAGGAACACCGGGCACACTGAAAACCAACGACAAATTCGCAGGAAACAGTAACACAACAACAGCACCGGACCATAAACACAATCAAGTCAGCCCTCATTCAGATATCACATCTAATCAAGTGGCGAGCTAACTCTAACAGGAGACAAGAGTACAGCAAGCTAACTGACAAGACAATGGTCCTCGACTGAGACACAAAATCATATGGATATAACACTAAATCAACAACACAACGGCACTCGCAGGATCCCAGCTCCGTACTGGACACAGAACTACGGGCACACTGCGAGCAGGGTCACATCAGGGCAAAAGAACAGTTGAACACACGACCTCAAGGACTAGTCATGCATCAAGCCGCTCACCAAGAAAAGACCCAAATAACAAAAACACGACAATAATCTCGGGGAGCGCATCTCAAAGTTTACGAACACACCTCAAGAGCACAACACCCAAGAAAGAGAATGCAGAGTAAAAGGTAGTTGATCAGCAGGAGAGCCGACAAATTCCCTAATACTCGCAATGGTCAATGCCAATACCAGAAGATGATCAGCAACAACACGAGAACAGGCAACATCAAGGCACATGAAGCCAAGATGAAGTTAAATCGAGAAGAACGGAATTCTCGACTGTCCAGAATCTCACAACAATGATTCTCGACCAATGGGTGACCAGCCCACACGCTTCCGCTGCGCACTCAAATAACGCACACAGGCAACAGAGAATATCTCGGTATCCGCATCTCAGCACACACACGGCTCCATCGCAATTCATAAAATCGCAATGTGATATGCCACGAGTACTGATCTCACGAGCAACCGATCATAAATAGCCTAAGTGCAACAGAGGAGAGTACCAGCCTTAATACAAAGCCCAAGGAAAGGCGCTAATCTCAGCCTACCTTTACGTCCTGAAAATGACAAGTGAGCCTCACAACATATCGGCCGTTAAACACGACACGACGAAACACGGTACGCAACAGCTTTCGAAACAAAGATTAAGTCTCAAGCCAGGCGACCGCAAATCAAGAAGAAAATCAGGCTCAAAATAAAAGTTGTCCTCATTAGGCACATACAGGATAAAGGCATTACCAAGACGGCAATTCCAAGGTCGACTTCGAAAAGAAACCACCAAATGGGATGAGAGCATCAAGCTTACTAACAAAAGCTCACCAAGAATGGAAAAGCCTAGCTCGCTCGAACAACTTCTCAATCAAAGGGGTCTAATCGAGCACTTCAACAGAAGTGAAACACCTCGGGAGTTGAACGGACTTGAGCTGGGATGACCAAAACAACGTAAAAACGTGTACGGCCACCTCAACAACTCAAAAAGGTCAACAGCACCCCGAGCAAATGACGAAAAACCATGCGATAAGAAATCGCAAACCCAATGCCAGCAATTTCAACCAAGAAGGGAAAAGCTAACAGGGAAACATTAAGGAACTCACAAGTAACAGGAAAAGATAACTACTGAGGCTAAGAACCTCAATTCAACAACATCAAATGATCTACAAATTCAGATAACATAAAGCACAACGAAGACTACTCACGTGGCTGTTGGCACTGACGGTAACAAGCCACTTAGCCCTCATAGAGAAAATAGACCTCTAAGAAAATCATTGGCGACAAAACGATTAAACCACGCTAGTATAGGATCCACTCACGAATCTAGCTAACGTCCACCTCATCCATCATTCCATCACGTTCTAACCCATTCCGTCGCGTCTCTACCTCGGTCAACTCGACAAGGTCGCGCGCCCCGTGTTGAGAGAAACAGAGGAAAAGAGAAACGAGGATAAAGTAGAACGAGAGAAATGAAAAGGATAGGAGAGGAGAAAACCAAAATCACACGGATAGAATTAGCACAATGAACAATTAAGGAATAATTAGATCACATACAGTTCAAGTAACTACGATAAATAAAACACAAATTAACTGATCGAGAAGCAGAATCGCACCTTCCACAACGTAAGACGTCACTGCTCAGCAAGGGGAAGCTGAGATGACGAAAGATCTTGCTGAGGCTGCGACGACAAAGGTTGGACCTGGAACGGCTGCGGCTGGGTAAACCGCGAGAACTGCACCGGTCTCGACCTAAGAGGGCAATCTCGAACACCGTGACCCGGTTGGTCACATCGAAAGCAAATAATGGGCAGAGAACACGGCTAGCCCTTATGATGACCACCACATCTCCGGCACGTCCACGGCTGCCTAACGGCAGACCCCTGAAGCTGTTGAGAAGAAGGTACTGACGACGGAACAACACTGGCAGAAGGCTGCTGGGCGAACCGCTCCTCACGCTCCCTCGACTTGCTCCGGGTATTCATGGACGAAGGTGTACCACGATCAACCGGCACAAGAGATGGGGCCCTAGTCACATCCGACTGCGTGACCTGTTGATCCTTAGATGCCCGAATCTTCTTAGACTTCTTGTATCGGAATCTCTTGCCTTTAGACTTAGAGGAAGAAGCAACTTCGGCAGTAGGGATAATGGAAGGGACTCCGGGTACGCTCGGCAAATGGACCTGCTGGAACTGTCCGGACGGCTGAGGGACAAAGTAACACTGCACACCTGGCACACCTGGCTGAGTAGACTCGGCCTGAGTACCCCCTTGAGGTCTCACCTGCCCCTCACCAGATGTGGACACCGAAAATGGCACATCCAAATGCCACGCTCGGCCCAGCATCAACAACGGCCCCGAGTGAAGAAACCCCGGAGAAATCAAGCACAAGAGGCCCCACGGCCCACGGGCCTCGAAGAAAATCAAATGGGCCACGACTCGTGCTCACAATGGGCTCAAAATTGCCCATTTAGCTCTTCACCGGCACACCCCCAGGGGGGGTTCACCGGCACACCCCCAGGGGGGGTTCAACGGCACACCCCCAGGGGGTTCAACGGCACGCCCATCCTGGGCTTCAGCGGCACGGCCTTCAGCGGCACGCCCAGCCCCTTCGGCTGCCCAGCGGCACACCCTTGGGGTCTTCACCGGCACACCCCCGGCACACCCCCAGGGGGTTCAACGGCACGCCCATCCTGGGCTTCAGCGGCACGGCCTTCAGCGGCACGCCCAGCCCCTTCGGCTGCCCAGCGGCACACCCTTGGGGTCTTCACCGGCACACCCCCAGGGGGGTTCAACGGCACACCCCCAGGGGGTTCAACGGCACGCCCCCTGGGGGGTCTTCAACGGCACACCCCTTTGGGGTTCAGCGGCACACCCCCTTTGGGGTTCAACGGCACGCCCCCTGGGGGGGTCTTCAGCGACACACCCTGTAGGGTCCCCAGCGGCACGCCCTTCAGGCCGTTCAACGGCACGCCCATCCGGGGCTCCAGCGGTACGCCCTTTTGGCACTACAGCGGCACGCTTGTTCAGCCCTTCAACGGCACAGCGGTGAAGTTCTTTCAACGGGCGACGTGAGGCCCATGCCCTACACATCCTTGGCGCGCAGTGGAGCCATCTGAGGTGGCAGCCGATCATTGGGCCACGTGGCCTAGTCCATTGACAGCCAGGACAGGCAGGTCAAACCTCATGATCACGGGCCACTTCCCGCTTCGGCGGCCGTGCTCGAAGGCTCCCGCCGCCCGGGGTATAAAAAAACCCCTTCTCTTCGTTTCAAAAGGGGAGAGGACAGACGGAGAGACGTACACAGACGAACACACAGAGGGGGAGAGGCTCCGACAGTAGAAGACACACACACAGGAGAAAGAGGAGAAGAGAGAAGAGAAGAAGCGACCCTCCCGGCCTGAGCTACGTCCGACGGCCACCGGGAAGAAACAAGAGTAAGAGAGAGAGAGCTTGTTGTATTGGGGGAGAGGGTTGGGAATGGTAGCCTATGTCTTAGGCCCCAATGTTTTCTTCCGTCTTGTATTTCATTCCTCCTCTCGTTCTCCGTCTTGGAGTCTTTTCCTTTTGTCCATGGCCTCATTTGGGCATTTTCTCTTGTAATATGCATGTAGGGATACGGTCCTTGGCATCCCACGAATGGAAACAATCACCCTCCTTGGGCTTTTTTCCCGCTATTTCTGTTGGTTTGATCCTGCCTTCATAGTGCATGTATTGTGTTACCCGTTTCCTCCGTTCCTCCGATTTCTTTTGAGCCACCACATCAACGTGATGCCTCCCCTTTAAAGCCTGGCCTTGTGAGTCCTTCATTCACTTCCAGTAACCCTTCCTCCTTTTCTTGAACAATCTACAAGCCCACACACACTTGGCCCTTTTAATCCTCCGGCAATGCATCACTTTGGCCCCTGACCGACACACTTGCCTTGGCCCTCAGCGGCACACCCAATAGCCCTCAGCGGTACACCCCTATTTGCCCCCAGCGGCACACTCCTTTCTGCCCTCAGCGGCACACCCACACTCTGTTACCCCTAGCCGGCACACCCCTTGGCCGGCACACTCCAATTGGCCCTTGGCCGGTACACTCACCTTATGGCCTTTAGCGGCACACCCTTCAGCCTCTCAGCAGCCCACTCCTTGGCCTCGCCTCCGAGCCCCTTCCTTCACGTTTTCCGAGGTTCTATAAAGGTGTTGCTCCCCCGGGGGCCCACCTCCAGTTGTCGGGTTCCACCACTCCATGTGGGCGCGCTCCCTTTATCTCCCTTACGTCCCGGGTCAAGGGGAGATGCTGCCGAATTTTTGTGAGATATTAATAAACAATTAAAAGAGGCAAAAGGAGGCAACAAACGAGCAGAATAACTAATGAAACCTTCCAACTCATCAAATTACTGTCGGCACCCCGACGAGAACTGAACTAAGCTAATTAACCACCTAGCCGCCCGAGAACCCGACCCGCAAGAAAAGAGACCGAACCGAACCAAGAGAACAAACACGGGAGGAACTTTGTATAAACTACACGAAAGTTAAAAAAGAAGAAAAGAAAAGCCTTAAAACAAATAGTTGAAAACTGATCGAGCCTCCACCCTCACGCCCCATTGACCTTCAGCGGTACGCCCCCTTGGCCTTCAGCGGCACACCCTCATTGACCTTCAGCGGTACATCCCTTTCAACCCTTCAGCGGTACACTCCTCCTGGCCCTTTCAGCGGTACACTCCTTCCCTTCGCCGGTACACCCTCAGCCGCTGTATAGACTTGAGCCAGCCAATGTACAGACTTGGCCAGTGTATAGACTTGAGCTAGCCAATGTACAGACTTGGCCAGTGTATAGACTTGAGCCAGCCAATGTACAGACTTGGCCAGTGTATAGACTTGGGTAGCGTATAGACTTCACACTCCAATGTACAGACTTGGCCAGTGTATAGACTTGGCCAGTGTATAGACTTCACACTCCAATGTACAGACTTGGCCAGTGTATAGACTTGAGCAGTGTACAGACTTTACGCCCCGACGTGTAGACTTTGAGCCATTCAATGTATAGACTTTGAGTAGCCAACGTGTAGACTTCGAGCCTGGGGAACGTACAGACTTTATACCACCCCCCCCCCCTCCTTCACCGGCACACTCTCCAGCGGTACGCCTTTTTTAGGCCCCAGCGGTACGCCCTTTGGCCTTCAGCGGTATGCCCTTTTTAGCCCTTAGCGGCACACCCCAAGCCTCCAGCGGTACACCTTGTTTCCTTCGCCGGCACACTACATGCATGCATATATATACATCACGGCAAGGGCATTAACAATAGCAAATAAATCAGTAAAAATTACGCTAATTAAAGGACTCTGAATGCCCAATATTAATCACGATAAAAGACGTGGGAGGGTTAATAATAATTAAATAATAATAATAAGAATTATCATGAATAAAAGAAGAGAAATCATCCCGATCAAAGGCACGAACAAACAGTAAACATCGAATCAGAAATCCCAGAAGATATAACTAAGGAAGCCTCAGATAAAAGACGCTAACATCCACACTGTAGCCCCCTCTCTCCCCGTGACCCGGGGCAAAAGGAACAACGACGCCGCCCTTTCAGGTCGAGCCCGAGTCTCGGGAATCACCCCGATATGGCCAGGCTTTGATCTAACCTCGGGCCGACATCCTAATCGGACCGGACTTGTTTTCTCGTTCCGGACACCTTCCGAATCCTCATTAAAATTGCCGCATGTCCGGCAGACATTTGAAGGGGTCTACTTCGGTTTTCTCATCGTGACGTTGCCACGGACCTGTGTCCGAATACGAAAAGGTCTACGAGTGGCCGACATGGCCGTCAGTTTATGGCCTTAACACAACCTTCAGTGTGATCCGTCCCTATCTCTCTCGCATAATTAGTATTACTCTTTTCGGCCGCGGGGCCCCTAATTTCGGCAATTAATCAAGGGTATTCCCTCGTGTGAGGGATGTAAATGACGTCGTGACCTCTATGGCGCGACGGGATTCGGTCCCGACACGAACCACACAGTCGTCTGACGAAGTCAGATTCGAGCGCACCTTGGGCTCTCCGGAGCCCGAATAAATCGTCACTTCGGTGACTGGCACGCCCACGCACTCAATAAACCAACGATCGCGCCGAGATAACGGTTGAACGAAAAGTGCGTCCACAAGTCTGGCACGCCCGGTGGGACCGATCCACCCTTCATCTCTTTGCCGAAAATGGGGGCCCCGCGGCCCCCTTCTTGTAATACTAATTATGCTACTTTCTTAAATGCAGAAAAAGAGAAAGGCATCATGGAGCCGACAATGGCTGTTGTCTGTAGCCCTGAGGTTGTGGAGAATCATGTGCGAGGCGGCTACCTGGCGGTGCCCCTCACTTTCGGGAGCTTCCCTCCCACCGTGGGCTTCCCCAACTTCTTGGGGGTGGCCTTCGTTGACATCCTCGACGCACGAGCGCCCGAGGAGCCCCAAACCAACGCTCCAGCTCCGGGAGCCGTCGAAGCTGCCGCCGGCCGAGCTGTGGCCAAGAATAACAACAGCGTCCCTACAACGACACTGAGCTGCAACGTGCACCATCTGCACCAGACTACTGGCCCATCCCACCAAGGGTCGACATCCCACCGGAGGAGGCTCCGGAGAAGCAATACCAACACCGGATCAGGGCGTCGCGCCTCCAACTCCGGGAAGTCCATGACGGTCGGGGCCCTCCGAGTCCGCCTAGACGGGCAGAGGTCCCAGGTAACACCGGACCGCGTCGTCCCGACCGTCCCAGTCCGTAACTCCTTTGAAGGACTGGCGAAGCTGAAGGAGAAGGCGATGCCCATAGCCCAGATCGTAGCATCAAAGGGGACGCCGGCTCACAGGCCGGCTAAATTGAAGCAAGTCTGGGTACCTAGGGAGGCCCAGCCCACTGCACCTGCCCAGGCAGGGCCCAGCACTTTCCGCCCCAGGAGGGCCCGACGCGATGACAGGGTCGAGGTAGTGACCCCCACTCTCCGACCGGCACCCGTCATTCCGGTGCCGTCCGAGAATGTTCACCGCCGTCGTCGAGGGCACCGGCACAATGCCGCCCGCTCGGCTCGCACGGCCTACTCCCCTCCCGCCGCTGTCATCAACGCGCAACCCCAGGCCGCTCTCCCTGACCAGGAGTGGGAAGGGATTGAGTAGGCCATGAGGAACTACCTCCGAGGCCCGGGTAGCACCCCCGCCGGCCGCCAGAGACTACTGGGGGCAATGGCTTCCACCTTCCAGGAAGAAAGGGGGGAACCTGCACCTAGCATGGAGTCGAGGACCCGCCCGGAGGGGCCGCGCCAGTACCCTGTACGGGAGGAAGCGCCGCCCCGACGATCGGTCTTCGACAGACTGACATTCCCAGCAGGACCGTCTCGGAGGGCGTCAAGAAGAAATAAGAATAAGAAATGGCAGACATTCACCTGCAATATGACAGGAGTCCATGGTCGGTATGGGGCCTTACCCACCGACCCGGAAGAATTGGCCAGAATAGCTGCCAGGCCGGGACCCCTTACCAGAAGAAGGAGAGTGGCAGGCGGTGCGACTCCCACGGGCGCCGAAGGGGCCCTACTTGAGGAGCCCCTCACGGCCCTCACGGCCAATGTGGTCACCACCGGCGACACGAGTGGCGGACCCTCTACATCATTCGAGGATGCCCCGGCCGAAGAGACAGGGGGCATGCCCAGTCTTCCCACAGCTGATCCAGCAATGCTGCTCATGATGCAACGATTCCAACAGGAAATCGAATCACTTAAAAAGCAGTTGAATGAGCGAAACACACCACCCCCAATGTCCTGGCAGACCGAGACCATACCCGAGGTACCCAGGGACAGGGGGCAGTCTTCCGAGGTAGCTCTTCCGACAACCCTCGATCCCCCCGGGGGCACGCCCCCGCAGCAAGCACATCGCACAGCGGTGACCCCGCCACAGGCTCCGCTTTCACAAGGGTCCCCCATGGCCCCCCGAGCGACCGTGGTAGCCACCCCGAGCGCACAGCCCGCTCATTTCTACCCGAGCCCGGTCGACCCGGCGACAGTCAGCCGGTTGATGCTTGAGCAGATGATAGACATGAAGTTGGCCGAAAGGGGCGACGGGGATCAGACGCCTTTCGACGTCTACCGAGTACCCTACCCGGCTCAGTATGCTGCCAGGAAGTTGCCGGCTGGCGTCACCAAGCCGCCGAAATTTGAAAAGTTCAATGGGCAAGGATCTCCCAGAGAGCATATTGCCTATTACGTGAACGTCATGGGAGACCTGGCTGCTGATGAGGCCTACCTCCTGAAGTTCTTCGGTTCAACACTCACCGGGCTTGCCTTTGAATGGTACTCCGGCTTGTCGCCCGGGTCGGTGGCCGATTGGCCCGACATGCAGAAGAAGTTCAAGGAAAGATTCTACGTGGCCGAGAGAGAAATTACTATGACTGAACTCTACGCCACAAGACAGAAGAATGATGAGTCGGCCCTCGACTACATCAAAAGATGGAGGAACCTTAGTATGAGGTGCAAACGCCCCCCGCATCAGGAGGATGCAGTTCAGATCTGCAAGCAAAACTTAAAGAAAGAAATCCTAGAAAGAATGATCGGCACTGAGGTCAAGACATTTGACCGTCTGAACAATGTGGTAGCAGAGATCGAGGCATTCTTGGCCCGATACTCCTCCACCCCGGCCATGTCAAGCCAGAGGGCCAGGCAGGCGGAGAAGAAGCCGGCTCCCCCGGAGGTGCATGCACTAGACTTCCAGGCTTTTGAAAAGTAGAAGGAGAAAGCCAAGGGAGCGGCTAACCCTCCGCCGCCCAGAACCACAGAGCGGCGGGAAGGCCCCTCGCTAAGGGAGAAGATGAGAAACAAGCTATATTCCTTCTCTCGAGACAAATCCAAGCTCCTGTTTGAATGGGCAACTAGCTATAATAAGATCACACTGCCCGAGCCGAAAAGGCCGGGCGACTTGAAGAAGAAGGATGACCCGTGCTTCTGCATGTACCATCGGGTGCTCGGGCATACCATTGAAGACTACTACGTCTTCAAGGACGTTATCGAGTCCTTGATCAGGGACGGGGAGCTCGACATGGGGGAGCATAAAGTGGACCCCCCGCAGCCACACGAGCTGCCCAGCATAGCCTCCTCCGTCAATATGATCTCATTATATCAGGAGTTGCCAGAAGAATGGGCGGAACCCTGTGCCCGTGCCACTTATGAGACCTTCATCATGGCCCCAGCTCAAGACCAAGAAGGGTGGCAGACTATACCCAAAAGAACTAGAAAGGCGCGCGCCTCTCGACCTACCCCAGGAATTCACTCGAGGGTAGCAGCACCCCTGCCTGCACCGCCCCCGGCAAACCCGGTTTGCCACGACACGGCCCCTCGGCTGGTCATGAGGCGGCCCACTCACAACAAGAAGAGCTCTGCCCCGTTGCGGATGTACAAGAAGACTAGCCCCGCGATCGAAAGACTCCAGGCTATTATTGATGGGCTTGAAGATTATGAGCAGCCCAAAATCCAGCCCGTCGAGCTAAAACAATATGTTCCCTGGGAGGAGTTCGAGTCACTCGAGCTGGCTCCAGGAACAGAAGCTGACGCAGATAAAGAGCCTCCCCTGCGGGGTGAACCTATTCGGGAGCAGCCATCCGCTGCGACGGGCGAGAAGAAGAAGAAGAGAAGACTCAGGGGCAAGAAGAAAAAGGGGGTCGTCCTCGCCTGCAACACTCTCTCGGCATTGTTCGACACCTCTCTCTCCCTGGAAGAGAAAGAAGAAGAGCCACCCCGTGAGCCGGCAGAGGTGAGTCAAGCTGAGGCATCCACCTCCCAGCACGCCACCAGGTCAGGGAGGAAGTGGGGGTGCTCTCCTCAGGGCAGCCTCAACATCATGCTCAGGGGGGAACAACCATACCAGGTTCCTGAGCCCGAGGTCCGAGGCGCCGAGATCCCTCCTCCATCAGGCCTCTATCCCGGAGGCACCAAGAGTCAAAGCGCCCCGTCATTCGCCGAGTTCCTGTCCGCTCGAGCAGGAAGGCGGGTGCACCCCCAGGGGTCCGCTGCGACCAGTAAAGCAAGCATTCCTCAAGCTCTACCGGCTACAGTTCCTGCCCAGCCAGAAGAAGAATTCAACGGCATCCCAAACCTCGCCGAGTTCATGCGAGAAACAGAAGAAGCCCAGCAGGCCCCGCCAGCTCAACAGGCCGCATCAGAGCTCACAAAACGGGCATCCCCAGAGCTGGCACCCCAATCCCAGGATGAGGGCAGACGCAGCAAGCCCGAAGAGATGAAACTGCTCAAGGTGCGAGAAGCCGAGCGAATAGTCAGACACCTCAAGAAAATCCCGACCTGGTTCACGGTGTGGGAGATGCTGTCCTTGAATGAAGAAACACGGCAAGCTATCATCGCCGCACTCCAGACGCCAGCACACCTTGAAGCCTGTTTGGCAGAACTATCACCTGAAGTAGCGGTGGCTTTCACAGAAGATGATATGCTCCTACCGACCTGTAGCCATAACAGGCCCCTCTACATGAAAGGGCAGCTAAACGGCCAGCCTATCAACAGGGTCTTGATCGACCCAGGGGCAGCAGTGAATATACTCCCGTACCGGGTATACCAGAAGCACTACTTCGACGTACACCTGGTCGAAGTTAAAAATGTCAAGATTGCCGGCTTTAACCAGAAATGTGAGGTTCCCATGGGGGTCGCAGAGTTCAACTTGACCTTTGGCGACTTCACCTCCAAAGTCCAGTTCCACGTCATCAACTCCAACACTTCCTACAAGGCGTTGCTTGGCCGGCCTTGGCTACACCAGAATAGAGTGGTGCCCTCCACCCTGCATCAATGCATCAAATACTCCTGTGAGGGGAAGGAAGTCAGGATCTTCGCCGACCTCCACCCGTTCGAGGTGTTTGAGTGTCACTTGTCAGATGCTAATCTGTACTTGGAAGAGGCGAAGCGAGCTCCTCAAGCTGCCCGAGACAAGGGAAAGAAGAAAATGGAATCGGGAGGCTGGTTTCCTCCGCCGCCCCCAGGCTATGTGGCTCCCCCACATGTACCATTTATTGCACAAGAGGAAGGGGTATTTAGGGCAGCCCCTCTCCCCATCTACCCCACACCGGGGGCACCCTGCCTCGAAGACCTGTTAGAAGATGTCAGGGTCCCGCCAGGGATCGTCAAGCCGATAGCGGAAATTGAATGCCAAGCGACTGAACAACTGAGAACCTTCGAAGTACCTAACCCCGAAGGGCTCCCCACTATCTTTTATGTTGCCGGGGAGAAGCCAATCAGGGAGGACGATGATTGCCGGTTCCCTGACGAGTTGCACGACCTGCACGTCCCCATTGCGGGACTTCCTCACATGACTGACCGGGCAGCCAGAATGGTCAGAAAGCAGAAGATCCCTCCTTACCAGCCCTCCAGCCGGAAGAAAATGTTTGAAAGAATGTGGAACCCACCAAACCTGGATCGACGGTTGCTGAAAATCACCAAGCACCCCGGTCTGGGCTTTTCACTAGAAGATTACTACGAGGCCGATGTCATATCGGTCTCAACATGGCCCGGCGACGATCCCGCAGAAGCTGCAGATTCGCGGGAAACCCACCAAGACGCATGTCCCGGGGCCCCGGCCGAAGAGGCACAAGACGAAGAAATATTCCTGTGGAAGCCTCCCGGCCGCCGCTGTATGGAGAAGACCCCCTCCTTCTCTGAAGTGTCGACCTCGAGAGGGCACACCGGCGAGGCACCTCCACCCCGGTCGGCTGGCGAAACAAGGAGCAGAAGCATGGGCCAGGCTCCAAAATCCCCTCGATACGACCCCGTCATGTACGCCTTGTACCACAGGCAGCAACGGGAGATCGAGACACTAAAAGTACGACTGGCTGAGTTGACATCGCTAGTCGCTGACCTGATCCAGGGATCTCTTTCCCCGCAGGGTGGCCGCGTGCCTCGGCCCCGGGGCCCCAGTCCCAACACTCCCGCCTTGTCAAGGCGGGAGATGAGAGACATGGCAGGCTTGCTGACTGAGCGGCCAACCAGACAAGGGCTAACACTCCAAGAGAAGCTGCAGAAGCCCTACTCCTTCCCGAGAGAGAAGACCCGGGGCATCTTCGACTGGGCCTGCCACTACGGCAAGGTCTCCCTCCCACGGTCCAAGAGGCCACAAGACACCAGAAGGAGTGGGGACCCACTATTTTGCCCTTACCACCAGATGTTGGGTCACGTCATTGAAGACTGCTATGTCTTCAAAGACATTACTCAAAGCCTCATTGACAGGGACGAGCTCAGAATGGGGGACTACGTGGTAGCCCCGCCACGCCCCCATGTGGCGGATAGCCCCAGGGCAGGAGCCTACGCGGTGTCTATCCAATGCCAGGTGCCTGAAGATGTGGTTACTCCGACCCCCGCAGGAGCGGTCTATGATGAATACACAGAAGAGCCCGAGATGGATCTATGCCCCTCTGAGCCAGCGGACCTCACGCACCCGGCGGCCACGGCCCAGGAGGAGAGCGAGGTGAATGCAGCCTCCATGCCCAGCCACGATGAACAAGAAGAAGAAGATGGCAGCCTCGAGCCCGAGGACAATGAAGACCAGGATTTCGTCGATCTGTCGCCAGCCCCGCCGAAAATTGAAAATGGCGGCCAGGCCACAGTCGACGAATTGGTTGAAATCAACCTTGGCTCAGAAGACAGTCCCAGGCCGACTTTTCTGAGTGCTCTCATGCCCCTACAGGAGCGAGAGCAGTACACAAAGTTGCTGAAAGAATTCCAGGATTGCTTTGCCTGGAATTACAAAGAAATGCCTGGGCTCAGCGTCGAAGTGACCCAGCACATCCTGTCCATTGATCCCAAAGTGGAACCAGTGAAGCAACCTCCCCGGCGCATGAGGCCGGAGCTAACCAGCCAGATCTGCAAAGAGGTCGACAAGCTCATAAACGTCGGCTTCGTGGCGGAGAACCAATACACCACATGGCTGGCCAATATTGTACCAGTGAAAAAGAAGAATGGACAGATCAGGATTTGCGTGGACTTCCGCGACCTGAATAGGGCCTGCCCGAAAGATGACTTCCCGGTGCCTATCACCGAGGTGATGATTGATGCAACCACTGGCCACGAGGCCCTGTCCTTCATGGATGGGTCGTCCGGCTATAACCAAATTTGGATAGCCGATCACGACCGGGTCCACACAGCTTTCCAGTCACCCAAAGGGATATTTCACTACAAGAGGATGCCCTTCGGCCTCAAGAATGCCGGTGCCACATACCAGCGGGCGATGACCAAGATCTTCGACGAGCTGCTGTACGGCAAGGTCGAGTGCTACATTGATGATCTGGTCGTCAAGACGAAGAAAAGAGACGAGCACCTGAGTGACCTCAGGGTCATCTTCCAAAGGCTCCGGCAGTACGGGCTGAGGATGAATCCCATGAAGTGCGCCTTCGGCGTGTCCAGCGGAAAATTTCTCGGCTTTATTATCCGGCACAGAGGGATCGAGATCGACCCCCTGAAGATAAGGGCTATCCAGGAGCTGCCTCCCCCAAGGAGTCTGGGAGAGCTGAGGTCCCTGCAGGGGCGCTTAGCTTACATCCGCAGGTTCATCTCCAACTTGTCAGGGCGCTGCCAACCCTTCCACAAACTGATGATGAAGAATGCACCCTTCAGCTGGGGTCACGAGTGCCAGCACGCGTTCGACCAGCTAAAGGAGTACCTGAAGACCCCACCTGTCCTGGGGGCACCTGTCAAAGGCAGACCGCTGATTCTGTACATAGCGGCCACCGAATACTCACTGGGGGCAATGCTCGCCCAGAACAATGATGAGGGAAAAGAGCAGGCTCTTTACTATCTCAGTCGAAGGTTGGTGGGCGCAGAGGCTAAGTACACCCCGATTGAGAAAATCTGCCTTGCCTTGGTCTTCGCGGTCAAGAAGATGAGGCACTACATGCTGTCCCATGAAGTAAGTCTGATATCCAGAGCTGACCCCATCAAGCACATTCTCCTCCAGCCAGTCCCAAAGGGGCGCCTTGGCAAGTGGGCCGTGCTGCTCATGGAATTCGACATCACCTACGTGCCACAGAAGGCCGTTAAGGGACAAGCCGTCGCGGATTTCTTCGCGGCACACCCTGTGCCCGAAGACTCCCCTCTGGCCACCGAACTACCTGAAGATGAAACGCTAGAGGTAAACCAAGTACAGCAAGCCATCTGGCAGTTATACTTCGACGGGGCCTCGAGAACAGAAGCGACCTCGTCCGGGCGCGCCAAGAATGAAGCAGAGTATGAAGCTCTGATCATCGGCCTCCAGGTCACCCTCCAAATGGATATCAAAATGCTCCAGGTATTTGGCGACTCGCTACTGGTCGTCAAGCAGGTACAGGGGCAGTTTGATGTCCGGAAGCCCGAGCTGCTCCCTTACCACGCTAGGGCAAAAGGGCTCATGGGGCGATTCTACCTCCTCGAGATAGGCCATGTCGCCCGAGGGGAGAACGCCCAGGCTGACGCCTTGGCAAAGTTGGCAAGCTCACTGGCAGTGCCTCCAGATGGATCTCTCAGCATCCAAGTAATAAACCAACGCCAGATGCCCAGCATGATAGAAGGGGAATCAGAAGAAGAGGACCTAGAGGTCACTACAGTGGAAGCCGTCAGCCTACCCGACTGGAGAGGCCCCCTGATGCAGTGGTTCAAACACCAGCAGTTGCCTGACCGAAGAGAAGAAAAGATCAAGCTAGTCAGAACCAAGGACTCTTATGAGCTCCGAAGCGGAATATTATTCCGAATTGTGGCAGATGCCAGACGGAAGCTGCTCCTCCGATGTTTGTCCACTGAAGAAGCTTGGAGGGTCATGAAGGAGGTCCATGCCGGGACGGCGGGTGCACACCAGGCGGGACCGAAAATGAAGATTGAAATCAAGAAACTTGGCTACTATTGGCCTGCAATGTTCGACGACTGCTGCAAATATGCTAAGTCATGCCAGAAATGTCAGGAGCATGCCGTAATACCCAGAAGGCCTCCCGTGCAATTGCACCCAACGGCGCCCAGCTGGCCGTTTGCCCAATGGGGAACAGACGTTGTGGGTCCCTTACCCGCGTCTTCCACAGGATGCAAGTACATTTTGGCGGCAACCGACTACTTCTCCCGTTGGGCAGAAGCTGTAGCCTTACGGGAGGTCACCGGAGAGATCGTAGTCAAGTTTATCCGCCGCAATATTATATTCCGGTTTGGCGTGCCCGACCGGATTGTATCTGATAACGGCAGTCACTTCCGTAACCAGAAGGTCTACCGACTAGCAGAAAAATACAAAATTGATTGGAGGACCTCAACTCCTTACAATCCACAAGCCAATGGGCTGGCCGAAGCTTTCAATAAGACACTCTGCACCCTCTTGGCCAAGACTGTCAGCTCTAACAAGAAGGACTGGGAAGAGAGGATGTACGAGGCGCTATGGGCATACCGAACTGTATACAAGACTCCAACGGGTTGCTCGCCCTTTTCTCTCGTATACGGTTCGGAGGCAATCGTCCCCGTCGAACTGGAGATACCTTCCCTCCGGGTCGCCATTCAGCATGGGCTTGTCCTTGAAGGGCAGACCAATGTCGAGCGAAGACTCGACGAACTCTCCAGCCTGGAAGGAAAGCGGCTTCAAGCCCAACAGAACATTCAGGTCTACCAGGCCCGGATTGCACGCGCCTTTGACAAGCTTGTCAAGGAGCGTGAATTCAAAAAGGCTGACCTTGTTATGGTCAAGAGAAGAGGCCTCATGGCTGCCAATCTTAAGGGCAAGTTAAATGAGAACTGGCTCGGACCTTACGTAGTCCAAAAAGTCTATGAAGGTGGTGCCTATGTGATTGTCAACCATCGCGGGGAAGTTCAGTTCCCGCCCCTTAATGGAAGGCACTTGAGGTTGTATCATGCTCCGGCGCCCCCATTCAATTAATAATATTACCCTCCGCCCGGTTTCGGGCGGGTTGTCTCGATTAATGGCCCAAATAAATTAGCCACTATCCACGCTTTCAAAAAGGGGGCAAAAGAAGAAAAAAGGGAATAGAGAGAAATGAAAAGGGGAGAGAGAGCAAAAGAGGAGAAAAGAAGAAAAGAAGGAAAAAAAAAAGAGAGAGGAAAGAAAAGAGAAGGAAAAGAAGAGAGAAGAAAAGAGAAAGAAAGAAAAGAAGGGAAAAGAGAAAAAAAGGGGGAAAGGAAAAAGAAGAAGAGAAAATAAAAGAGCAAAAGGAGAAAAAAAGAGAAGAAGAAAAAGAAAGGAAAAGAAAAGAGACGAAAAAAAACAAGGGCAGAATAAAAGCAGAGAAGGAAAGGGGGGAACGCCCCCCATTTCCAGCCGCCGCCCCGCTTCAGCGGGGGTATCAAAAATTGATTAAAAAAAAAGAGAAAGAGACAAACTCTTCTCTCCGTCCTCCCCGGGCGGTGAGTACCCCTTTGGCTCGGACCTCACGTCCGGGTCATTGACTAGACAAACTCTTCTCTCCGTCCTCCCCGGGCGATGAGTACCCCTTTGGCTCGGACCTCACGTCCGGGTCATTGACTAGACAAACTCTTCTCTCCGTCCTCCCCGGGCGGTGAGTACCCTTTTGGCTCGGATCTCACGTCCAGGTCATTGACTAGACAAACTCTTCTCTCCGTCCTCCCCGGGCGGTGAGTACCCCTTTGGCTCGGACCTCACGTCCGGGTCATTGACTAGACAAACTCTTCTCTCCGTCCTCCCCGGGCGGTGAGTACCCCTTTGGCTCGGACCTCACGTCCGGGTCATTGACTAGACAAACTCTTCTCTCCGTCCTCCCCGGGCGGTGAGTACCCCTTTGGCTCGGACCTCACGTCTGGGTCATTGACTAAACCAACTCCTCTCTCCGTGCCCTCTGGACGGCCAGCAAACGGTCCCCGACCGAGGTCCCCCCTGAGGCCGGCACGAGCTTTCGACCCCGCGGCAAGACTAGGAAGGTGCCCACCCAGTACGGTGGAGTGATCCCCTCGTCCTCCCCCTGGGAAGACGAGCACTCTCCTGTGCCCTGGCGTGGGTTCCTGCCCGGCTCTCCCGAATCGAATCTTCACGGAAACCTGCACCCAGCCGATGTGTCTCGGCACAGAGACAGGGGAGGGAGTAGGAAGAAGAAACCACTGTACATAAAAGAAAAGAAGGGGAAGAAAGTCTCTCTGGAACAAATCCATACACAAGAACACGCGAAGCCATAAATGTGGTTTTTCTATATTCAAAAGGGGAGCCGGACTACAGGCACTTCGGGGCATACCCCTGTGTTACAAAAAGGAAGAAGAAATAAGGAAGCCACGCCTAGCCAAGGCCCCTGAAGATGTCTTCGAGAGGCAGAATCCCTACGCAAGGGAAGTTCGTCCGGTCGCGGAGCCGCCCCCTCCGCTCCTCCAGCTGAGTAAGCTCCGCCTCCATGGACTCCACCTCGACTTGAGCGACACCGAAGGCTTCTCTCTCTCTCTCGGCCACTTCCTCGTTCACGGCAAGATCAAGCCTAGCTGCAGCGAGGTAGCCCTCCAATTCTATAATTCGGCTCTTCAAAGACGGGACCTTGCCCTCGCTCCCCTCCCAGGCCTCTCTATGGCGCTCCCTGTCACCTCGCCGTGTTTCCAAGGCTTGCAGATACTCATCCGCCTGGGCATCCAACGCAGCACGTTCGTCAGGAGCCTGGGTCTCGAGAAAGTCACGGCGCTTGATGTATTTCAATAATAGCAAGACCCGTCGCGATCATTCCTCCAGCGGGCAGCCGAGCACTTGCAACGCCCCGGTCAGCTGCATCACTATGGTGTGCACCTCCCGATACGATAAAGAGGGATCGGCAAGGAGCATCGCCCGTAGGGTGGTCAGCATATGGCGGACCGGCGCTTCCGACGAGGTGTGGCCAGTCGAAGGTAGGGCCGGGGGGGTGAATTCCACGGTGCTGTCCACCTCCGCCCACAAGTCGGCATCCACCGTGACTGAGGAAGATGGAAGGGCAAGAGTCAAGTCGCCCGACTGGCGTGGCTCGACGGGGGGCTTTTGGCCAACCACCGCCAAGGAAGTGGCCGAAACCAGCGCCGAAGCATCCGATGTCTCTATCATCCGCTGCTCCCCTGTTGCCTCTGCCCTGTCCCCGTCCGCTTCGGCCGCTGGCTCGGCAGGCGAGGGTGCAGCCGTCTCTACCCTGGCCGAAGGAGGAGCCTAGAGCAGAGCTGGACCCGAGGATGCCATCCACGAGCCTCTTTCTCGCGTCTGGGATCCCTCCAGATGTGCGCGAAGCCCCGTAAATATTTGCCTCAGGAGCGGGTCCTCCATCTGGGCCGGAAGTTTCGGGAAAGGCGGAAGTGGAACTATCAGTCGGGGTAGACGCCCCGCCTCCACCAGTGTAGCAAGACTCGCCGCCCCTAAGTCGGAGATGCGAGCCGGCCCCTCCATCGCTATCGGGGCGACACTCGGTCGCCGCTTGGCCACGGCCTTTCGGGCACGACCAGACGTCTTCTCCGGTCTCGGTATCGCCTGACCATGGGAATGGGAATTAGCTATCCGCCAGCTGGAGTAAACTGTGCGAAAAGGGAGACCGTGGAGCCCGCATACTCACCTCAGCCACAGGAATGAGGCTACCCGCAGGCGCGATCTCCCCCTCCCCTAGAGGCTCTCCCGCTAGGGGGCCCGCCGGCGCATCCTCCTGAAGGGCCTCGAACAGAAGGGCCAGCCTGCCCATGCCGGCAGCGCCCCCGGGACGGTCAACTGGCGCAGTTGGAGCAGCCCCTTTCGCGGCCTCCGGCCTAATTGATTCCTGCGAAGAACCGACACAAAAAAATGGCGTCAGTAGGCGACCACCAAGGCAGCCCTGCACCAACATAAAAAATACACGCCTACGGCAGCAGTCTCTAGCAAGCCGAGCACATTAGCAAATGAAAGGCCTTAAAGGCCGGTTTGGGCGGCCCAGTGCCTCAAGGCGCTACCTTAACGGGAGCCACTTCGTCGGAAGAGTAGTCGTAGTCTACCTCTTCCCCGGACGAAGACCCGACCGCCGTTGGCTCGGCCGGAGCCGGCAAAGGGGCCTCCACCTCGAGCTCGATGACCGGCGCCTCCTCTCGCGGACTGGGTGAGACTGGCGGCCCAGGCTTCAGCCTCTTTCGCACATACAGCTGCGTCACCGGGGGGTACATTCGGAGGCCAAATAGCCCGGTAACCGCTCCAGCTGCACCTGTCAAAAAAAAAACACGGGTCGTATCAAGCCCAATCGGCTCCCAGAGGATGAAAGAGGCAAAATAGGCCGACAAAGGCAGATACCTTCTTCGACCTCGGCAGACAAAGTCTTCTCCGGAGCCGCAGCCTCGCCCCCATAGAAGAAACGCATCGTCTCCGCGCGGGGACGCAAGACCAACTCAGGAGGGAGATCCACCATGGACGACATAGGCGACCGCCGAGCCTCACCAATATCGTGGCTCGGCCCGGTCTGCATGGCCGCAAATGCCTCGAAGGACGGGACAGCGGCCGCCGGTGAGGCCACTGTCGTACCCAGGGCTTCCTTAGCCCGCCTCCGCTCGGCCGCCTGTTCTCCGGCCACCTTGGCAGCAGCCAACACCTTCTTGACAGGCGACTTCGCTCGAGGCCTTGCCTCGGCATGCAGTGAGGGAGCCGGAGCTGCCACCGAGGCCGCCCTTGCTACGACCGCGGCCGCACCCCTGACAGGCGCGGGCATAGGAGCCGACCCCTCCACGTCAGGGACGGGCGCGGACACGGGCTCTTCTACAAGGGCAGAAACAAAAAATACATTCAAGCGTCAGGGCCCTGCTTCAAAAAAGGGGGAGAGAGAAAACTTAAAAGAGGCGCCGACGGTCAAAGGCACTGACCGGCAGGCAGGCTGGGCGTGGGCCGAGCGACTTCAAATTCCTGGAAGGTTGGGACCCGAGGCACTGAAGGAACGGCGGTCGAGGCTGTGGCCGCCTCCGTCTTGCGTCGCTTCGTATCCCGCTGCTTGGCCGCCTTCGCGGCATCCATTGCTTTCTTCACGGGGGATTTCGCCCGGGGCCTCTTCGCGGCCTTGGGCAAAGGAGCCGTGGTCGGAGCCAGTGGCGCTGCTTCAAAATATGCAGGCTTCTTTACCAGCCGGAGGAGATTCCGGTACGTGGCCATCTGCGTGCTGTCGGGATGGTCTGCAAAGAAAAGAGGGGAAAGAACGAACATGCATGTACCATTAGTACTTAACTCACCGCAAAAGCCGCAACGTTAAGGGACAAAGTCAAAGAGCAAGAGGGAACTGAGTACCATGAGGGCCAGTGTACAGCCGCAGCGTGATCGGCCAGTAGCTCAGGGACGTCTCCTTGTCCCGACGTGCCGCCTCCCGAACTAGCCAGCAGACGTCCTCAATAGTTTGACACCGGTCCGTGAGGTTGGCCAGGTCCGCGTGCTTCTGGGAAGAGAGGTGACAGGAAAGATTGAAGTGGTCCATGCCCCACCCATCAGCATAATAGTAAGGGACATGCAGGCGCTTGCCCAGGATGGAGACCGTCACATCTTCTATCTTCATCCCATTCACCCGGAGGAGAACATAGAGCCATGTGGTATCCTTATAGTTCTCAGGCCGCCTCTCCTCCCGCCTCATGAACGTGCGATGCGGGCAGGCCACGTCCCTCTCTGGGCGCCAGCTCTTGGCAGGAGTCCCCTCTTCCTCTATGGGGAATGGGTAGTTGATGAGCTCCAGACGGTCGCTCCCCACCCGGCACAAGTCCCGCAGCGTCTTCTCGTAGTCATCCTTAGCCGCTGGGGGTAGCTCCACCTTCGGCGTCGGCCTCATGTCCCGGGCTTCCCGGTGAGCCATCAGATACGCTGCCACTTCCTTTTCCTGTCTGTTCTTGAGAAGAAGAAGATGGTCTGGCTCAATATCAAGCACGGGCACGGGCTGCCGGCTAAGGAACCTCCTTTCGGCGCCATCCCAACAGTCGGTTTTGTGTAACCGATAGAAAGCCGTCCGGGCATTCCACCACTTTATATAATCTTGGGTCACTCGGGGAACACGACCCGAGGTCGGCACTCTGAAGGAGGCGGAGTCCGCTCGGTGGAAGAAGTCCCACCAACTCCTGGCGTGCTCAGGAACTGAGCCCCCCCGGACGCTCCGCAAGGGCAGCCCGAACTGCGCATGATAAGCGGGGATATGCTGGTCATACCCGAAATTGCAACCGAACCGGAAAGGGTAATACGGCTCCAGCAACACATTCTCCCCCTTTCTGAATACCAGCACGCTCGGGCGAATTGACAGCGCCCAGTCTCGCAGTTCCGGCTCCAGTAGTGGGCGCACCACGTTCTCCTGGCTGATAGGATGAACGTACCTCTCCACCTGGTCATCTCTGCACTCCCTCTTATTTTTCACAAGGGGGCTTGAATGTGCGGCCAGCGTCCAGAAATGAATGGTCCCGACCGCATCCCTGGGGACCGTTGTCAACCGGCCCCGGATGTCATACATCCGCATGGAGGTAGAGGCCGGCTCCGCACTAGCAAACTCCAGCATCCTCGGTATTAGTCCCCAATCCTGGAGAACTCGCGGGGCAAACTCCGGGAACAGCGAACAGACCCACGCGTTGAAGAAGTGCAGTGGGCACACATACCGGGCCTGCCTCGGAAACTGATGGGTGCTGATATCTCCCAGCGCCTTGTAGATCAAGCAAAGGGTCACCGGGCACAGGGACAGTTTGATACCCCATGCCATCTGACATGCCGGGTAGATGGCATCCGGCCGGATAACTGTCTCGTCGCCGTACGGCATGGCAAATGAGCATAGCCAGTACGTGAGATAGGCGGAGCAGTGAGTTTGGGGATCCAAACCCATCGGGTTAGGCCCGCTTCGGCGCCCTCTAGACGGGATCTTCACGTCAAGCTTGGGCTTTGCACGCTTCTTGGGAGCCACGGCAGTACCGACGCAGGGGAATTCCTCATACCGCTTCGGCCCGTCAAAGAAATACTCCAGCCACAGAGGCATGCGCACCCTCTTCCTGTCCCCACGGGCGGGCTGCTTCCCCTTGTGCGACAGTTGGTACAGCTCCCGGTAAGCCTTCTTCAGGTACCGGTATGAATACCCCAGAGAATAATAGCCATCCCCGTTAGTCTCATCCTTGATTAGATCAGGGAGGCACACTTCTTCATAAGGCTCCCCGTCAATGGGTAAGCCGCTCAGCTGACTGAGACTCCATAAGTCAAGCGAAGTCTCGCCCTCCGCCGTGTAGAAAGTGTTAGTCGCTGCGCTGAACACCTCTATCATGCCGCAACAGAGGCCCTTGGAAATGGGATAGCCATATCGGGAGGCGTACACGCTGTGATAAACGCCGACCCGGACCAGCAAAGGAGCATAGTTGAACAGTACATGCTCCGTGAACTCCACCGCCCTCTCCCGGAAGGTGTGGGCGTCCTGAAGCTTCAGCTCCCCGAACCAGCCCAGTGACAGATCATACTTGAATCTGATGGCCAAACAGTCCAAGATGAAGGGCTCTTCTCTGTAGCCCCACTTCAGGGGAGCCAAGAATAGGCCGAACCGAGGTGCCTCGTTGTGCACCTTCCCGGCAGACAAGTCCCATCTGGCCGGAGTAAACTGAGGCGCCTGCACCAGCTTGTCTTCAGCCGGCAGTACCCCTTCGATCCCCAGGACCGGCTTCCATTCCCGGGCTTCTCCCACCAGGTACATCGGGATACTCCGGGGAACGCTGTACAACAGGCTATCCCGGGCCTGCAGTATAGCCTGTTCAGCCTTCTTCACGACCCGGAAGTCTCGCCCTTCCCGCGAGCGAAAATGCTTCAGGAATCGAACCAGGTGTCTGTCCTTCGGGAAGTCCTTCCTGTACTCCCCGGTGACCCGGTCAAATGTGAAGCCACTGTCAACTCGGGCAAGCCTCTGGAAATCCATGGTCTCCCCGTCGGACTCAGATGACTCTGCCAAAGCGGCTATTTCTGCGTGCTCTCGGTCTAGCTCCTCCACATTGAGCCATGTAACTGCTGGCACCGGACCCCGTGGGATGAGGTCAGCACCGATAGCAGCAGCAGGGGCGGAAGAACCACTTGGGGCAGCCATTGATCTGCAAAGATACACAAATAAGAAGGTCAGAATAAATCACAAGCAAAAGGACTGCAAAGGGGCTTTACTACGAGTCAAATGAACAAGATATTGCCGATTTCTGACGAAATTTCGGCAGAGTTTCCCCTAGGCCAGAGGCGTAAGGGAAAAATACGGGTGCGCGTCCACAAGGAGTGACGGCCCCAACAAAGCATGGTGGGCCCCGAGAGGCAACACCAGAAGTTCGCCGGTCGAAGGAGTCCTCTTCCTTGGCTAAAACTCCCCCCTGAAGCTGCCCTCGCCGGCACACCCATATATGCCTTCATCGGCACACCCTGTGGGCGGGCCTCCCCGGTACACCCAAACGCCCCTTCACCGGCACACCCGCCAGGATTGTTCCCCGGCACGCTCCCCGTGCCCTCACCGGCACGCCCAGACGGGCCCCTTCCCCGGCACGCTCGGTGCATGGCTTCCCCGGCACGCCCCCAGGCGCCCTTCCCCGGCACGCTTAGTGCCCGCTTCACCGACACGGCCTAAGGCCTCTTCCCCGGCACGCCCCTGCTAGGGCCTTCCCCGGCACGCCCCTGCTAGGGCCTTCGCCGGCACGCCTCTGCTAGTGCCCTCGCCGACACGCCCCCAAGCACCTTCCCCGACGCACCCAGGTGCCCCGCTCCCCGGCACGCCCTGACAACGGCTTCGCCGGTACGCCCCTCGGCGAGCTGCTTTCGCCGGCACACCTCTCCCAGAGCCTTCACCGGCACGCATGTGGGAAACCTCCCCCGGCACGCCCTATAGGGCTTCCCCGATACGCCCGTAGCACCCCTTCGCCGGCACACCCCACGTGGGGTTTCACCGGCACGGCTCTACGTCTCCTCCCCGACGCGCCTTCACACCCGCTCACCGCCGGCCGCCCGCGACGCCGGAGACGAAAGAGGAGACAGAAAAGAGAAAAGGGGGGGGGCCAAAGGGGAGGACGGAGAATGAGAAGAAGAAGAGGGGGGAGCCCTAGGGTCCCACTGCCCCGAGGGCGGAAAGGAAGGAGAAGAATAGGGCGAGGAGAAGAGAAAGAAGAAGAGGGGGAAGACCAAGAGGGGAGGAAGAAGAAGAAAAGGGGGGCCGTTCACGGCGGCCTCCTCACCCCGACGACGGAGAGGACGACGGCGATGGCGGAGTGGGCGCCCGGCGTCGGAGAAGAAAGAGGGGAAGAAGGACGGGGGGGGGCTCGTCCGCTCGGTCAACAGAAGAGAGAGAAAGAGAGGGAGGCGGGGCAATTCGAACGGGGTGACCGTTCGAACTACCCCCGCCCCCCCCCCCCCCCCCCCCCCTATTTATAGGAGAAGAAAAAAGGGAGAAAAAGAGAAGGAAAAAAAAAGAAAGAAAGAAAAAAAGAGAGAAAAAAAAAGAGAGGAAAAAAAAAAGGGGGGGACGGGAAACAAAAGAGAAGAAAAAAATAGAGAGGAGGAAAATAAAAGAAACAAAAAGGGGGAGACAATAAAAAAAAGAGAAAAAAAAGAAGAAAAAGAAGAAGGAGGAGTGAGAAAAAAATAGAAGGAGAGACAAAGGGAATAAAAAAAAGAAGAAAATAAAGGGAGGGAAAGCAAAAAAAAAATAAAATAAATATATGTAATATCTATTAAATAAATACATATATATGTACATATATATATATACCCATATATGTATACACATTTACATACCCATCCGCTCACATACGCGGAGGAGTAAGTCGACAGCATACAATAATAAATGCCCCCGGGGAAGACATTCCATCCCCACGATCCCAGTCAGACGAACGTCCACACCAGCAAAGACGACTCTACCCCTGTGGCTCTATCCTTGTCATAGTGCCGCTACCCTACCACCAAAACAAGCCCGTCTCTGGCACATCGCCTCGGGCCTCAGCTACCACCCACGCCATGCAATATTGCCATCACGAGCCCTACGCCCGGATCGGCAGAACCTCCATCTTTGCGTTGGCATTAGCCCCTTGCCAACGAATAAATCCCTTTCCGGCGCAAGGCCCCGTGCCCTAGCCACCCACTCCGCACAATGTTGCCATTACGGACCTTACGTCCGAATCGACGCGAATTCTCCCGTTGCGCTGGCATTCTATTCTTGCCAACGAGTGAACCTTACCTTCCGGCGCAAGGCTTCGTGCCCCAGCCGACACTTGCATATCACTCACTCAAATATATATATATAATAAAATAAAATGGGGTTAAAAATAGAGATACCCCGCTGGACTTGCCCCCACATGGGGACAAGGGCAAAATTGGCAACAACCCGACTGTGGCGAAAACCCGAAAGGGCGCTACGGGTAAAATTGGGTACCCCGCCACGTCAAAACCCGAAAGGGCGCGTGGGCAAAAGCAAGAGGGGGCCGGTACCGGCGAAAACCCGAAAGGGCGCTTGTATCGGTAATGTGGTTCAAAAAAAAGAGAGAGAACGAAAAGAAACAAAAGAGATCAACAAACCAGGCCAGTTTCCGGCATCCTGTCGGCACTGGCGAAGAGACTAAGAGACAACAAAGCATGTCAGTTCCCGGCATCCTGTCGGGACTGGCGAAGGGACTAAGAGACAACAAAGCATGTCAGTTCCCAGCATCCTGTCGGGACTGGCGAAGGGACCAAGAGACCAACAAAGCATGTCAGTTCCCGGCATCCTGTCGGGACTGGCGAAGGGACCAAGAGACCAACAAAGCAGGTCAGTTCCCGGCATCATGTCGGCACTGGCGAAGAGACTAAGAGACAAAAAGCATGTCAGTTCTCGGCATCCTGTCGGCACCGACGAAGAGACAAAGAGATGAAGAGACCAAGAGACTAAGAGACAAAAGCATGTCAGTTCTCGGCATCCTGTCGGCACTGACGAAGAGACCAAGAGACCAAGAGACCAAGAGGTCAATCAAGCATGTCAGTTCTCGACACCCTGCCGACACTGACGAAGAGGCTAAGAGACAACAAAGCATGTCAGTTCCCGGCACCCCGTCGGCACTGACAAAGAGACCAAGAGACCAAGAGACTAAGAGGTCAGTCAAGCATGTCAGTTCTCGACACCTTGTCGACACTGACGAAGAGACTAAGAGACAACAAAGCATGTCAGTTCCCGGCATCCTGTCGTCACTGGCGAAGAGATCAAGAGACTAAGAGACCAACACACTACTTCAGTTCCCGACACCTCGTCGGCACTGATGAAGAGACAAAGAGACCAACATACTGCTTCAGTTCCCGACACCTCGTCGGCACTGATGAAGAGACAAAGAGACCAACACACTACTTCGGTTCCCGACACCTCGTCGGCACTGATGAAGAGACGAAGAGACCAACATGCTGCTTCAGTTCCCGACGCCACGTCGGCACTGATGAAGAGACAAAGAGACCAATATACTACTTCAGTTCCCGGCACCCCGTCGGCACCGATGAAGAGACAACACACTACTTCAGTTCCCGGCACCCTGTCAGGGCTAATGAAGAGGCTAAGAGACCAACATACTACCTCACCTCCCGACGTTCCGTCGGCACTAACAACGAGACCAACAAACAACCAACCAGGTCGGTTCTCGACACCCCGTCGGCATCGATAAAGGGAGAAGAGACGAAGACACCCGCGGGCACCGCCCGGCTCATCCTTCGCCTGCGCTACCCGTGGGTGGGGGGCATTTGTGGACACCGAAAATGGCACATCCAAATGCCACGCTCGGCCCAGCATCAACAACGGCCCCGAGTGAAGAAACCCCGGAGAAATCAAGCACAAGAGGCCCCACGGCCCACGGGCCTCGAAGAAAATCAAATGGGCCACGACTCGTGCTCACAATGGGCTCAAAATTGCCCATTTAGCTCTTCACCGGCACACCCCCAGGGGGGGTTCACCGGCACACCCCCAGGGGGGGTTCAACGGCACACCCCCAGGGGGTTCAACGGCACGCCCATCCTGGGCTTCAGCGGCACGGCCTTCAGCGGCACGCCCAGCCCCTTCGGCTGCCCAGCGGCACACCCTTGGGGTCTTCACCGGCACACCCCCAGGGGGGTTCAACAGCACACCCCCAGGGGGTTCAACGGCACGCCCATCCTGGGCTTCAGCGGCACGGCCTTCAGCGGCACGCCCAGCCCCTTCGGCTGCCCAGCGGCACACCCTTGGGGTCTTCACCGGCACACCCCCAGGGGGGTTCAACGGCACACCCCCAGGGGGTTCAACGGCACGCCCCCTGGGGGGTCTTCAGCGGCACACCCCTTTGGGGTTCAGCGGCACACCCCCTTTGGGGTTCAACGGCACGCCCCCTGGGGAGTCTTCAGCGACACACCCTGTAGGGTCCCCAGCGGCACGCCCTTCAGGCCGTTCAATGGCACGCCCATCCGGGGCTCCAGCGGTACGCCCTTTTGGCACTACAGCGGCACGCTTGTTCAGCCCTTCAACGGCACAGCGGTGAAGTTCTTTCAACGGGCGACGTGAGGCCCATGCCCTACACATCCTTGGCGCGCAGTGGAGCCATCTGAGGTGGCAGCCGATCGTTGGGCCACGTGGCCTAGTCCATTGACAGCCAGGACAGGCAGGTCAAACCTCATGATCACGGGCCACTTCCCGCTTCGACGGCCGTGCTCGAAGGCTCCCGCAGCCCGGGGTATAAAAAAACCCCTTCTCTTCGTTTCAAAAGGGGAGAGGACAGACGGAGAGACGTACACAGACGAACACACAGAGGGGGAGAGGCTCCGACAGTAGAAGACACACACACAGGAGAAAGAGGAGAAGAGAGAAGAGAAGAAGCGACCCTCCCGGCCTGAGCTCCGTCCGACGGCCACCGGGAAGAAACAAGAGTAAGAGAGAGAGAGCTTGTTGTATTGGGGGAGAGGGTTGGGAACGGTAGCCTATGTCTTAGGCCCCAATGTTTTCTTCCGTCTTGTATTTCATTCCTCCTCTCGTTCTCCGTCTTGGAGTCTTTTCCTTTTGTCCATGGCCTCATTTGGGCATTTTCTCTTGTAATATGCATGTAGGGATACGGTCCTTGGCATCCCACGAATGGAAACAATCACCCTCCTTGGGCTTTTTTCCCGCTATTTCTGTTGGTTTGATCCTGCCTTCATAGTGCATGTATTGTGTTACCCGTTTCCTCCGTTCCTCCGGTTTCTTTTGAGCCACCACATCAACGTGATGCCTCCCCTTTAAAGCCTGGCCTTGTGAGTCCTTCATTCACTTCCAGTAACCCTTCCTCCTTTTCTTGAACAATCTACAAGCCCACACACACTTGGCCCTTTTAATCCTCCGGCAATGCATCACTTTGGCCCCTGACCGACACACTTGCCTTGGCCCTCAGCAGCACACCCAATAGCCCTCAGCGGTACACCCCTATTTGCCCCCAGCGGCACACTCCTTTCTGCCCTCAGCGGCACACCCACACTCTGTTACCCCTAGCCGGCACACCCCTTGGCCGGCACACTCCAATTGGCCCTTGGCCGGTACACTCACCTTATGGCCTTTAGCGGCACACCCTTCAGCCTCTCAGCAGCCCACTCCTTGGCCTCGCCTCCGAGCCCCTTCCTTCACGTTTTCTGAGGTTCTATAAAGGTGTTGCTCCCCCGGGGGCCCACCTCTAGTTGTCGGGTTCCGCCACTCCATGTGGGCGCGCTCCCTTTATCTCCCTTACGTCCCGGGTCAAGGGGAGATGCTGCCGAATTTTTGTGAGATATTAATAAACAATTAAAAGAGGCAAAAGGAGGCAACAAACGAGCAGAATAACTAATGAAACCTTCCAACTCATCAAATTACTGTCGGCACCCCGACGAGAACTGAACTAAGCTAATTAACCACCTGGCCGCCCGAGAACCCGACCCGCAAGAAAAGAGACCGAACCGAACCAAGAGAACAAACACGGGAGGAACTTTGTATAAACTACACGAAAGTTAAAAAAGAAGAAAAGAAAAGCCTTAAAACAAATAGTTGAAAACTGATCGAGCCTCCACCCTCACGCCCCATTGACCTTCAGCGGTACGCCCCCTTGGCCTTCAGCGGCACACCCTCATTGACCTTCAGCGGTACACCCCTTTCAACCCTTCAGCGGTACACTCCTCCTGGCCCTTTCAACGGTACACTCCTTCCCTTCGCCGGTACACCCTCAGCCGCTGTATAGACTTGAGCCAGCCAATGTACAGACTTGGCCAGTGTATAGACTTGAGCCAGCCAATGTACAGACTTGGCCAGTGTATAGACTTGAGCCAGCCAATGTACAGACTTGGCCAGTGTATAGACTTGGGCAGCGTATAGACTTCACACTCCAATGTACAGACTTGGCCAGTGTATAGACTTGGCCAGTGTATAGACTTCACACTCCAATGTACAGACTTGGCCAGTGTATAGACTTGAGCAGTGTACAGACTTTACGCCCCGACGTGTAGACTTTGAGCCATTCAATGTATAGACTTTGAGTAGCCAACGTGTAGACTTCGAGCCTGGGGAACGTACAGACTTTATACCACCCCCCCCCCCTCCTTCACCGGCACACTCTCCAGCGGTACCCCTTTTTTAGGCCCCAGCGGTACGCCCTTTGGCCTTCAGCGGTATGCCCTTTTTAGCCCTTAGCGGCACACCCCAAGCCTCCAGCGGTACACCTTGTTTCCTTCGCCGGCACACTACATGCATGCATATATATACATCACGGCAAGGGCATTAACAATAGCAAATAAATCAGTAAAAATTACGCTAATTAAAGGACTCTGAATGCCCAATATTAATCACGATAAAAGAGGTGAGAGGGGTAATAATAATTAAATAATAATAATAAGAATAATCATGAATAAAAGAAGAGAAATCATCCCGATCAAAGGCACGAACAAACAGTAAACATCGAATCAGAAATCCCAGAAGATATAACTAAGGAAGCCCCAGATAAAAGACGCTAACATCCACACTGTAGCCCCCTCTCTCCCCGTGACCCGGGGCAAAAGGAACAACGACGCCGCCCTTTCAGGTCGAGCCCGAGTCTCGAGAATCACCCCGATATGGCCAGGCTTTGATCTAACCTCGGGCCGACATCCTAATCGGACCGGACTTGTTTTCTCGTTCCGGACACCTTCCGAATCCTCATTAAAATTACCGCATGTCCGGCAGACATTTGAAGGGGTCTACTTCGGTTTTCTCATCGTGACGTTGCCACGGACCTGTGTCCGAATACGAAAAGGTCTACGAGTGGCCGACATGGCCGTCAGTTTATGGCCTTAACACAACCTTCAGTGTGATCTGTCCCTATCTCTCTCGCATAATTAGTATTACTCTTTTCGGCCGCGGGGCCCCTAATTTCGGCAATTAATCAAGGGTATTCCCTCGTGTGAGGGATGTAAATGACGTCGTGACCTCTATGGCGCGACGGGATTCGGTCCTGACACGAACCACACAGTCGTCTGACGAAGTCAGATTCGAGCGCACCTTGGGCTCTCCGGAGCCCGAATAAATCGTCACTTCGGTGACTGGCACGCCCACGCACTCAATAAACCAACGATCGCGCCGAGATAACGGTTGAACGAAAAGTGCGTCCACAAGTCTGGCACGCCCGGTGGGACCGATCCACCCTTCATCTCTTTGCCGAAAATGGGGGCCCCGCGGCCCCCTTCTTGTAATACTAATTATGCTACTTTCTTAAATGCAGAAAAAGAGAAAGGCATCATGGAGCCGACAATGGCTGTTGTCTGCAGCCCTGAGGTTGTGGAGAATCATGTGCGAGGCGGCTACCTGGCGGTGCCCCTCACTTTCGGGAGCTTCCCTCCCACCGTGGGCTTCCCCAACTTCTTGGGGGTGGCCTTCGTTGACATCCTCGACGCACGAGCGCCCGAGGAGCCCCAAACCAACGCTCCAGCTTCGGGAGCCGTCGAAGCTGCCGCCGGCCGAGCTGTGGCCAAGAATAACAACAGCGTCCCTACAACGACACTGAGCTGCAACGTGCACCATCTGCACCAGACTACTGGCCCATCCCACCAATGGTCGACATCCCACCGGAGGAGGCTCCGGAGAAGCAATACCAACACCGGATCAGGGCGTCGCGCCTCCAACTCCGGGAAGTCCATGATGGTCGGGGCCCTCCGAGTCCGCCTAGACGGGCAGAGGTCCCAGGTAACACCGGACCGCGTCGTCCCGGCCGTCCCAGTCCGTAACTCCTTTGAAGGACTGGCGAAGCTGAAGGAGAAGGCGATGCCCATAGCCCAGATCGTAGCATCAAAGGGGACGCCGGCTCACAGGCCGGCTAAATTGAAGCAAGTCTGGGTACCTAGGGAGGCCCAGCCCACTGCACCTGCCCAGGCAGGGCCCAGCACTTTCCGCCCCAGGAGGGCCCGACGCGATGACAGGGTCGAGGTAGTGACCCCCACTCTCCGACCGGCACCCGTCATTCCGGTGCCGTCCGAGAATGTTCACCGCCGTCGTCGAGGGCACCGGCACAATGCCGCCCGCTCGGCTCGCACGGCCTACTCCCCTCCCGCCGCTGTCATCAACGCGCAACCCCAGGCCGCTCTCCCTGACCAGGAGTGGGAAGGGATTGAGTAGGCCATGAGGAACTACCTCCGAGGCCCGGGTAGCACCCTCGCCGGTCGCCAGAGACTACTGGGGGCAATGGCTTCCACCTTCCAGGAAGAAAGGGGGGAACCTGCACCTAGCATGGAGTCGAGGACCCGCCCGGAGGGGCCGCGCCAGTACCCTGTACGGGAGGAAGCGCCGCCCCGACGATCGGTCTTCGACAGACTGACATTCCCAGCAGGACCGTCTCGGAGGGCGTCAAGAAGAAATAAGAATAAGAAATGGCAGACATTCACCTGCAATATGGCAGGAGTCCATGGTCGGTATGGGGCCTTACCCACCGACCCGGAAGAATTGGCCAGAATAGCTGCCAGGCCGGGACCCCTTACCAGAAGAAGGAGAGCGGCAGGCGGCGCGACTCCCACGGGCGCCGAAGGGGCCCTACTTGAGGAGCCCCTCACGGCCCTCACGGCCAATGTGGTCACCACCGGCGACACGAGTGGCGGACCCTCTACATCATCCGAGGATGCCCCGGCCGAAGAGACAGGGGGCATGCCCAGTCTTCCCACAGCTGATCCTGCAATGCTGCTCATGATGCAACGATTCCAGCAGGAAATCGAATCACTTAAAAAGCAGTTGAATGAGCGAAACACACCACCCCCAATGTCCTGGCAGACCGAGACCATACCCGAGGTACCCAGGGACAGGGGGCAGTCTTCCGAGGTAGCTCTTCCGGCAACCCTCGATCCCCCCGGGGGCACGCCCCCGCAGCAAGCACATCGCACAGCGGTGACCCCGCCACAGGCTCCGCTTTCACAAGGGTCCCCCATGGCCCCCCGAGCGACCGTGGTAGCCACCCCGAGCGCACAGCCCGCTCATTTCTACCCGAGCCCGGTCGACCCGGCGGCAGTCAGCCGGTTGATGCTTGAGCAGATGATAGACATGAAGTTGGCCGAAAGGGGCGACGGGGATCAGACGCCTTTCGACGTCTACCGAGTACCCTACCCGGCTCAGTATGCTGCCAGGAAGTTGCCGGCTGGCGTCACCAAGCCGCCGAAATTTGAAAAGTTCAATGGGCAAGGATCTCCCAGAGAGCATATTGCCTATTACGTGAACGTCATGGGAGACCTGGCTGCTGATGAGGCCTACCTCCTGAAGTTCTTCGGTTCAACACTCACCGGGCTTGCCTTTGAATGGTACTCCGGCTTGTCGCCCGGGTCGGTGGCCGATTGGCCCGACATGCAGAAGAAGTTCAAGGAAAGATTCTACGTGGCCGAGAGAGAAATTACTATGACTGAACTCTACGCCACAAGACAGAAGAATGATGAGTCGGCCCTCGACTACATCAAAAGATGGAGGAACCTTAGTATGAGGTGCAAACGCCCCCCGCATCAGGAGGACGCAGTTCAGATCTGCAAGCAAAACTTAAAGAAAGAAATCCTAGAAAGAATGATCGGCACTGAGGTCAAGACATTTGACCGTCTGAACAATGTGGTAGCAGAGATCGAGGCATTCTTGGCCCGATACTCCTCCACCCCGGCCATGTCAAGCCAGAGGGCCAGGCAGGCGGAGAAGAAGCCGGCTCCCCCGGAGGTGCATGCACTAGACTTCCAGGCTTTTAAAAAGCAGAAGGAGAAAGCCAAGGGAGCGGCTAACCCTCCGCCGCCCAGAACCACAGAGCGGCGGGAAGGCCCCTCGCTAAGGGAGAAGATGAGAAACAAGCTATATTCCTTCTCTCGAGACAAATCCAAGCTCCTGTTTGAATGGGCAACTAGCTATAATAAGATCACACTGCCCGAGCCGAAAAGGCCGGGCGACTTGAAGAAGAAGGATGACCCGCGCTTCTGCATGTACCATCGGGTGCTCGGGCATACCATTGAAGACTGCTACGTCTTCAAGGACGTTATCGAGTCCTTGATCAGGGACGGGGAGCTCGACATGGGGGAGCATAAAGTGGACCCCCCGCAGCCACACGAGCTGCCCAGCATAGCCTCCTCCGTCAATATGATCTCATTATATCAGGAGTTGCCAGAAGAATGGGCGGAACCCTGTGCCCGTGCCACTTATGAGACCTTCATCATGGCCCCAGCTCAAGACCAAGAAGGGTGGCAGACTATACCCAGAAGAACTAGAAAGGCGCGCGCCTCTCGACCTACCCCAGGAATTCACTCGAGGGTAGCAGCACCCCTGCCTGCACTGCCCCCGGCAAACCCGGTTTGCCACGACACGGCCCCTCGGCTGGTCATGAGGCGGCCCACTCACAACAAGAAGAGCTCTGCCCCGTTGCGGATGTACAAGAAGACTAGCCCCGCGATCGAAAGACTCCAGGCTATTATTGATGGGCTTGAAGATTATGAGCAGCCCAAAATCCAGCCCGTCGAGCTAAAACAATATGTTCCCTGGGAGGAGTTCGAGTCACTCGAGCTGGCTCCAGGAACAGAAGCTGACGCAGATAAAGAGCCTCCCCTGCGGGGTGAACCTATTCGGGAGCAACCATCCGCTGCGACGGGCGAGAAGAAGAAGAAGAGAAGACTCAGGGGCAAGAAGAAAAAGGGGGTCGTCCTCGCCTGCAACACTCTCTCGGCATTGTTCGACACCTCTCTCTCCCTGGAAGAGAAAGAAGAAGAGCCACCCCGTGAGCCGGCAGAGGTGAGTCAAGCTGAGGCATCCACCTCCCAGCACGCCACCAGGTCAGGGAGGAAGTGGGGGTGCTCTCCTCAGGGCAGCCTCAACATCATGCTCAGGGGGGAACAACCATACCAGGTTCCCGAGCCCGAGGTCCGAGGTGCCGAGATCCCTCCTCCATCAGGCCTCTATCCCGGAGGCACCAAGAGTCAAAGCGCCCCGTCATTCGCCGAGTTCCTGTCCGCTCGAGCAGGAAGGCGGGTGCACCCCCAGGGGTCCGCTGCGACCAGTAAAGCAAGCATTCCTCAAGCTCTACCGGCTACAGTTCCTGCCCAGCCAGAAGAAGAATTCAACGGCATCCCAAACCTCGCCGAGTTCATGCGAGAAACAGAAGAAGCCCAGCAGGCCCCGCCAGCTCAACAGGCCGCATCAGAGCTCACAAAACGGGCATCCCCAGAGCTGGCACCCCAATCCCAGGATGAGGGCAGACGCAGCAAGCCCGAAGAGATGAAACTGCTCAAGGTGCGAGCAGCCGAGCGAATAGTCAGACACCTCAAGAAAATCCCGACCCGGTTCACGGTGTGGGAGATGCTGTCCTTGAATGAAGAAACACGGCAAGCTATCATCGCCGCACTCCAGACGCCAGCACACCTTGAAGCCTGTTTGGCAGAACTATCACCTGAAGTAGCGGTGGCTTTCACAGAAGATGATATGCTCCTACCGACCTGCAGCCATAACAGGCCCCTCTACATGAAAGGGCAGCTAAACGGCCAGCCTATCAACAGGGTCTTGATCGACCCAGGGGCAGCAGTGAATATACTCCCGTACCGGGTATACCAGAAGCACTACTTCGACGTACACCTGGTCGAAGTTAAAAATGTCAAGATTGCCGGCTTTAACCAGAAATGTGAGGTTCCCATGGGGGTCGCAGAGTTCAACTTGACCTTTGGCGACTTCACCTCCAAAGTCCAGTTCCACGTCATCAACTCCAACACTTCCTACAAGGCGTTGCTTGGCCGGCCTTGGCTACACCAGAATAGAGTGGTGCCCTCCACCCTGCATCAATGCATCAAATACTCCTGTGAGGGGAAGGAAGTCAGGATCTTCGCCGACCTCCACCCGTTCGAGGTGTTTGAGTGTCACTTGTCAGATGCTAATCTGTACTTGGAAGAGGCGAAGCGAGCTCCTCAAGCTGCCCGAGACAAGGGAAAGAAGAAAATGGAATCGGGAGGCTGGTTTCCTCCGCCGCCCCCAGGCTATGTGGCTCCCCCACATGTACCATTTATTGCACAAGAGGAAGGGGTATTTAGGGCAGCCCCTCTCCCCATCTACCCCACACCGGGGGCACCCTGCCTCGAAGACCTGTTAGAAGATGTCAGGGTCCCGCCAGGGATCGTCAAGCCGATAGCGGAAATTGAATGCCAAGCGGCTGAACAACTGAGAACCTTCAAAGTACCTAACCCCGAAGGGCTCCCCACTATCTTTTATGTTGCCGGGGAGAAGCCAATCAGGGAGGACGATGATTGCCGGTTCCCTGACGAGTTGCACGACCTGCACGTCCCCATTGCGGGACTTCCTCACATGACTGACCAGGCAGCCAGAATGGTCAGAAAGTAGAAGATCCCTCCTTACCAGCCCTCCAGCCGGAAGAAAATGTTTGAAAGAATGTGGAACCCACCAAACCTGGATCGACGGTTGCTGAAAATCACCAAGCACCCCGGTCTGGGCTTTTCACTAGAAGATTACTACGAGGCCGATGTCATATCGGTCTCAACATGGCCCGGCGACGATCCCGCAGAAGCTGCAGATTCGCGGGAAACCCACCAAGACGCATGTCCTGGGGCCCCGGCCGAAGAGGCACAAGACGAAGAAATATTCCTGTGGAAGCCTCCCGGCCGCCGCTGTATGGAGAAGACCCCCTCCTTCTCTGAAGTGTCGACCTCGAGAGGGCACACCGGCGAGGCACCTCCACCCCGGTCGGCTGGCGAAACAAGGAGCAGAAGCATGGGCCAGGCTCCAAAATCCCCTCGATACGACCCCGTCATGTACGCCTTGTACCACAGGCAGCAACGGGAGATCGAGACACTAAAAGTACGACTGGCTGAGTTGACATCGCTAGTCGCTGACCTGATCCAGGGATCTCTTTCCCCGCAGGGTGGCCGCGTGCCTCAGCCCCGGGGCCCCAGTCCCAACACTCCCGCCTTGTCAAGGCGGGAGATGAGAGACATGGCAGGCTTGCTGACCGAGCGGCCAACCAGACAAGGGCTAACACTCCAAGAGAAGCTGCAGAAGCCCTACTCCTTCCCGAGAGAGAAGAATCGGGGCATCTTCGACTGGGCCTGCCACTACGGCAAGGTCTACCTCCCACGGTCCAAGAGGCCACAAGACACTAGAAGGAGTGGGGACCCACTATTTTGCCCTTACCACCAGATGTTGGGTCACGTCATTGAAGACTGCTATGTCTTCAAAGACATTACTCAAAGCCTCATTGACAGGGACGAGCTCAGAATGGGGGACTACGTGGTAGCCCCGCCACGCCCCCATGTGGCGGATAGCCCCAGGGCAGGAGCCTACGCGGTGTCTATCCAATGCCAGGTGCCTGAAGATGTGGTTACTCCGACCCCCGCAGGAGCGGTCTATGATGAATACACAGAAGAGCCCGAGATGGATCTATGCCCCTCTGAGCCAGCGGACCTCACGCACCCGGCGGCCACGACCCAGGAGGAGAGCGAGGTGAATGCAGCCTCCATGCCCAGCCACGATGAACAAGAAGAAGAAGATGGCATCCTCGAGCCCGAGGACAATGAAGACCAGGATTTCGTCAATCTGTCGCCAGCCCCGCCGGAAATTGAAAATGGCGGCCAGGCCACAGTCGACGAATTGGTTGAAATCAACCTTGGCTCAGAAGACAGTCCCAGGCCGACTTTTCTGAGTGCTCTCATGCCCCTACAGGAGCGAGAGCAGTACACAAAGTTGCTGAAAGAATTCCGGGATTGCTTTGCCTGGAATTACAAAGAAATGCCTGGGCTCAGCGCCGAAGTGACCCAGCACATCCTGTCCATTGATCCCAAAGTGGAACCAGTGAAGCAACCTCCCCGGCGCATGAGGCCGGAGCTAACCAGCCAGATCTGCAAAGAGGTCGACAAGCTCATAAACGTCGTCTTCGTGGCGGAGAACCAATACACCACATGGCTGGCCAATATTGTACCAGTGAAAAAGAAGAATGGACAGATCAGGATTTGCGTGGACTTCCGCGACCTGAATAGGGCCTGCCCGAAAGATGACTTCCCGGTGCCTATCACCGAGGTGATGATTGATGCAACCACTGGCCACGAGGCCCTGTCCTTCATGGATGGGTCGTCCGGCTATAACCAAATTTGGATAGCCGATCACGACTGGGTCCACACAGCTTTCCGGTCACCCAAAGGGATATTTCACTACAAGAGGATGCCCTTCGGCCTCAAGAATGCCGGTGCCACATACCAGCGGGCGATGACCAAGATCTTCGACGAGCTGCTGTACGGCAAGGTCGAGTGCTACATTGATGATCTGGTCGTCAAGACGAAGAAAAGAGACGAGCACCTGAGTGACCTCAGGGTCATCTTCCAAAGGCTCCGGCAGTACGGGCTGAGGATGAATCCCATGAAGTGCGCCTTCGGCGTGTCCAGCAGAAAATTTCTCGGCTTTATTGTCCGACACAGAGGGATCGAGATCGACCCCCTGAAGATAAGGGCTATCCAGGAGCTGCCTCCCCCAAGGAGTCTGGGAGAGCTGAGGTCCCTGCAGGGGAGCTTAGCTTACATCCGCAGGTTCATCTCCAACTTGTCAGGGCGCTGCCAACCCTTCCACAAACTGATGATGAAGAATGCACCCTTCAGCTGGGGTCACGAGTGCCAGCACGCGTTCGACCAGCTAAAGGAGTACCTGAAGACCCCACCTGTCCTGGGGGCACCTGTCAAAGGCAGACCGCTGATTCTGTACATAGCGGCCACCGAATACTCACTGGGGGCAATGCTCGCCCAGAACAATGATGAGGGAAAAGAGCAGGCTCTTTACTATCTCAGTCGAAGGTTGGTGGGCGCAGAGGCTAAGTACACCCCGATTGAGAAAATCTGCCTTGCCTTGGTCTTCACGGTCAAGAAGATGAGGCACTACATGCTGTCCCATGAAGTAAGTCTGATATCCAGAGCTGACCCCATCAAGCACATTCTCCTCCAGCCAGTCCCAAAGGGGCGCCTTGGCAAGTGGGCCGTGCTGCTCATGGAATTCGACATCACCTACGTGCCACAGAAGGCCGTTAAGGGACAAGCCGTCGCGGATTTCTTCGCGGCACACCCTGTGCCCGAAGACTCCCCTCTGGCCACCGAACTACCTGAAGATGAAACGCTAGAGGTAAACCAAGTACAGCAAGCCATCTGGCAGTTATACTTCGAAGGGGCCTCGAGAACAGAAGCGACCTCGTCCGGGCGTGCCAAGGTACGAGCCGGAGCTGGCATCGTCCTTAAGTCACCAGACGGAGAAGTGATGCACACTTCCTGCTGCATTAGCAAACCCTGCACCAATAATGAAGCAGAGTATGAAGCTCTGATCATCGGCCTCCAGGTCGCCCTCCAAATGGAGATCAAAATGCTCCAGGTATTTGGCGACTCGCTACTGGTCGTCAAGCAGGTACAGGGGCAGTTTGATGTCCGGAAGCCCGAGCTGCTCCCTTACCACGCTAGGGCAAAAGGGCTCATGGAGCGATTCCACCTCCTCGAGATAGGCCATGTCACCCGAGGGGAGAACGCCCAGGCTGACGCCTTGGCAAAGTTGGCAAGCTCACTGGCAGTGCCTCCAGATGGATCTCTCAGCATCCAAGTAATAAACCAACGCCAGATGCCCAGCATGATAGAAGGGGAATCAGAAGAAGAGGACCTAGAGGTCACTACAGTGGAAGCCGTCAGCCTACCCGACTGGAGAGGCCCCCTGATGCAGTGGTTCAAACACCAGCGGTTGCCTGACCGAAGAGAAGAAAAGATCAAGCTAGTCAGAACCAAGGACTCTTATGAGCTCCGAAGCGGAATATTATTCCGAATTGTGGCAGATGCCAGACGGAAGCTGCTCCTCCGATGTTTGTCCACTGAAGAAGCTTGGAGGGTCATGAAGGAGGTCCATGCCGGGACGGCGGGTGCACACCAGGCGGGACCGAAAATGAAGATTGAAATCAAGAAACTTGGCTACTATTGGCCTGCAATGTTTGACGACTGCTGCAAATATGCTAAGTCATGCCAGAAATGTCAGGAGCATGCCGTCATACCCAGAAGGCCTCCCGTGCAATTGCACCCAACGGCGCCCAGCTGGCCGTTTACCCAATGGGGAACAGACGTTGTGGGTCCCTTACCCGCGTCTTCCACAGGATGCAAGTACATTTTGGCGGCAACCGACTACTTCTCCCGTTGGGCAGAAGCTGTAGCCTTACGGGAGGTCACCGGAGAGATCGTAGTCAGGTTTATCCGCCGCAATATTATATTCCAGTTTGGCGTGCCCGACCGGATTGTATCTGATAACGGCAGTCACTTCCGTAACCAGAAGGTCTACCGACTAGCAGAAAAATATAAAATTGATTGGAGGACCTCAACTCCTTACAATCCACAAGCCAATGGGCTGGCCGAAGCTTTCAATAAGACACTCTGCACCCTCTTGGCCAAGACTGTCAGCTCTAACAAGAAGGACTGGGAAGAGAGGATGTACGAGGCGCTATGGGCATACCGAACTGTATACAAGACTCCAACGGGTTGCTCGCCCTTTTCTCTCGTATACGGTTCGGAGGCAATCGTCCCCGTCGAACTGGATATACCTTCCCTCCGGGTCGCCATTCAGCATGGGCTTGTCCTTGAAGGGCAGACCAATGTCGAGCGAAGACTCGACGAACTCTCCAGCCTGGAAGGAAAGCGGCTTCAAATCCAACAGAACATTCAGGTCTACCAGGCCCGGATTGCACGCGCCTTTGACAAGCTTGTCAAGGAGCGCGAATTCAAAAAGGCTGACCTTGTTATGGTCAAGAGAAGAGACCTCATGGCTGCCAATCTTAAGGGTAAGTTAAATGAGAACTGGCTCGGACCTTACGTAGTCCAAAAAGTCTATGAAGGTGGTGCCTATGTGATTGTCAACCATCGCGGGGAAGTTCAGTTCCCGCCCCTTAATGGAAGGCACTTGAGGTTGTATCATGCTCCGGCGCCCCCATTCAATTAATAATATTACCCTCCGCCCGGTTTCAGGCGGGTTGTCTCGATTAATGGCCCAAATAAATTAGCCACTATCCACGCTTTCAAAAAGGGGGCAAAAGAAGAAAAAAGGGAATAGAGAGAAATGAAAAGGGGAGAGAGAGCAAAAGAGGAGAAAAGAAGAAAAGAAGGAAAAAAAAAGAGAGAGGAAAGAAAAGAGAAGGAAAAGAAGAGAGAAGAAAAGAGAAAGAAAGAAAAGAAGGGAAAAGAGAAAAAAAGGGGGAAAGGAAAAAGAAGAAGAGAAAATAAAAGAGCAAAAGGAGAAAAAAAGAGAAGAAGAAAAAGAAAGGAAAAGAAAAGAGACGAAAAAAAACAAGGGCAGAATAAAAGCAGAGAAGGAAAGGGGGAACGCCCCCCATTTCCAGCCGCCGCCCCGCTTCAGCGGGGGTATCAAAAATTGATTAAAAAAAAAGAGAAAGAGACAAACTCTTCTCTCCGTCCTCCCCGGGCGGTGAGTACCCCTTTGGCTCGGACCTCACGTCCGGGTCATTGACTAGACAAACTCTTCTCTCCGTCCTCCCCGGGCGATGAGTACCCCTTTGGCTCGGACCTCACGTCCGGGTCATTGACTAGACAAACTCTTCTCTCCGTCCTCCCCGGGCGGTGAGTACCCTTTTGGCTCGGATCTCACGTCCAGGTCATTGACTAGACAAACTCTTCTCTCCGTCCTCCCCGGGCGGTGAGTACCCCTTTGGCTCGGACCTCACGTCCGGGTCATTGACTAGACAAACTCTTCTCTCCGTCCTCCCCGGACGGTGAGTACCCCTTTGGCTCGGACCTCACGTCTGGGTCATTGACTAAACCAACTCCTCTCTCCGTGCCCTCTGGACGGCCAGCAAACGGTCCCCGACCGAGGTCCCCCCTGAGGCCGGCACGAGCTTTCGACCCCGCGGCAAGACTAGGAAGGAGCCCACCCGGTACGGTGGAGTGATCCCCTCGTCCTCCCCCTGGGAAGGCGAGCACTCTCCTGTGCCCTGACGTGGGTTCCTGCCCGGCTCTCCCGAATCGAATCTTCACGGAAACCTGCACCCAGCCGATGTGTCTCGGCACAGAGACAGGGGAGGGAGTAGGAAGAAGAAACCACTGTACATAAAAGAAAAGAAGGGGAAGAAAGTCTCTCTGGAACAAATCCATACACAAGAACACGCGAAGCCATAAATGTGGTTTTTCTATATTCAAAAGGGGAGCCGGACTACAGGCACTTCGGGGCATACCCCTGTGTTACAAAAAGGAAGAAGAAATAAGGAAGCCACGCCTAGCCAAGGCCCCTGAAGATGTCTTCGAGAGGCAGAATCCCTACGCAAGGGAAGTTCGTCCGGTCGCGGAGCCGCCCCCTCCGCTCCTCCAGCTGAGTAAGCTCCACCTCCATGGACTCCACCTCGGCTTGAGCGGCACCGAAGGCTTCTCTCTCTCTCTCGGCCACTTCCTCGTTCACGGCAAGATCAAGCCTAGCTGCAGCGAGGTAGCCCTCCAATTCTATAATTCGGCTCTTCAAAGACGGGACCTTGCCCTCGCTCCCCTCCCAGGCCTCTCTATGGCGCTCCCTGTCACCTCACCGTGTTTCCAAGGCTTGCAGATACTCGTCCGCCTGGGCATCCAACGCAGCACGTTCGTCAGGAGCCTGGGTCTCGAGAAAGTCACGGCGCTTGATGTATTTCAATAATAGCAAGACCCGTCGCGACCATTCCTCCAGCGGTCAGCCGAGCACTTGCAACGCCCCGGTCAGCTGCATCACTATGGTGTGCACCTCCCGATACGATAAAGAGGGATCGGCAAGGAGCATCGCCCGTAGGGTGGTCAGCATATGGCGGACCGGCGCTTCCGACGAGGTGTGGCCAGCCGAAGGTAGGGCCGGGGGGGTGAATTCCACGGTGCTGTCCACCTCCGCCCACAAGTCGACATCCACCGTGACTGAGGAAGATGGAAGGGCAAGAGTCAAGTCGCCCGACTGGCGTGGCTCGACGGGGGGCTTTTGGCCAACCACCGCCAAGGAAGTGGCCGAAACCAGCGCCGAAGCATCCGATGTCTCTATCATCCGCTGCTCCCCTGTTGCCTCTGCCCTGGCCCCGTCCGCTTCGGCCGCTGGCTCGGCAGGCGAGGGTGCAGCCGTCTCTACCCTGGCCGAAGGAGGAGCCTCGAGCAGAGCTGGACCCGAGGATGCCATCCACGAGCCTCTTTCTCGCGTCTGGGATCCCTCCAGATGTGCGCGAAGCCCCGTAAATATTTGCCTCAGGAGCGGGTCCTCCATCTGGGCCGGAAGTTTCGGGAAAGGCGGAAGTGGAACCATCAGTCGGGGTAGACGCCCCGCCTCCACCAGTGTAGCAAGACTCGCCGCCCCTAAGTCGGAGATGCGAGCCGGCCCCTCCATCGCTATCGGGGCGACACTCGGTCGCCGCTTGGCCACGGCCTTTCGGGCACGACCAGACGTCTTCTCCGATCTCGGTATCGCCTGACCATGGGAATGGGAATTAGCTATCCGCCAGCTGGAGTAAACTGTGCGAAAAGGGAGACCGTGGAGCCCGCATACTCACCTCAGCCACAGGAATGAGGCTACCCGCAGGCGCGATCTCCCCCTCCTCCAGAGGCTCTCCCGCTAGGGGGCCCGCCGGTGCATCCTCCTGAAGGGCCTCGAACAGAAGGGCCAGCCTGCCCATGCCGGCAGCGCCCCCGGGACGGTCAACTGGCGCAGTTGGAGCAGCCCCTTTCGCGGCCTCCGGCCTAATTGATTCCTGCGAAGAACCGACACAAAAAAACGGCGTCAGTAGGCGACCACCAAGGCAGCCCTGCACCAACATAAAAAATACACGCCTACGGCAGCAGTCTCTAGCAAGCCGAGCACATTAGCAAATGAAAGGCCTTAAAGGCCGGTTTGGGCGGCCCAGTGCCTCAAGGCGCTACCTTAACGGGAGCCACTTCGTCGGAAGAGTAGTCGTAGTCTACCTCTTCCCCGGACGAAGACCCGACCGCCGTTGGCTCGGCCGGAGCCGGCAAAGGGGCCTCCACCTCGAGCTTGATGACCGGCGCCTCCTCTCGCGGACTGGGTGAGGCTGGCGGCCCAGGCTTCAGCCTCTTTCGCACATACAGCTGCGTCACCGGGGGGTACATTCGGAGGCCAAATAGCCCGGTAACCGCTCCAGCTGCACCTGTCAAAAAAAAACACGGGTCGTATCAAGCCCAATCGGCTCCCAGAGGATGAAAGAGGCAAAATAGGCCGACAAAGGCGGATACCTTCTTCGACCTCGGCAGACAAAGTCTTCTCCGGAGCCGCAGCCTCGCCCCCATAGAATAAACACATCGTCTCCGCGCGGGGACGCAAGACCAACTCAGGAGGGAGTTCCACCATGGACGACGTAGGCGACCGCCGAGCCTCACCAATATCGCGGCTCGGCCCGGTCTGCATGGCCGCAAATGCCTCGAAGGACGAGACAGCGGCCGCCGGTGAGGCCACTATCGTACCCAGGGCTTCCTTAGCCCGCCTCCGCTCGGCCGCCTGTTCTCCGGCCACCTTGGCAGCAGCCAACACCTTCTTGACAGGCGACTTCGCTCGAGGCCTTGCCTCGGCATGCAGTGAGGGAGCCGGAGCTGCCACCGAGGCCGCCCTTGCTACGACCGCGGCCGCACCCCTGACAGGCGCGGGCATAGGAGCCGACCCCTCCACGTCAGGGACGGGCGCGGACACGGGCTCTTCTACAAGGGCGGAAACAAAAAATACATTCAAGCGTCAGGGCCCTGCTTCAAAAAAGGGGGAGAGAGAAAACTTAAAAGAGGCGCCGACGGTCAAAGGCACTGACCGGCAGGCGGGCTGGGCGCGGGCCGAGCGACTTCAAATTCCTGGAAGGTTGGGACCCGAGGCACTGAAGGAACGGCGGTCGAGGCTGTGGCCGCCTCCGTCTTGCGTCGCTTCGTATCCCGCTGCTTGGCCGCCTTCGCGGCATCCATTGCTTTCTTCACGGGGGATTTCGCCCGGGGCCTCTTCGCGGCCTTGGGCAAAGGAGCCGTGGTCGGAGCCAGTGGCGCTGCTTCAAAATATGCAGGCTTCTTTACCAGCCGGAGGAGATTCCGGTACGTGGCCATCTGCGTGCTGTCGGGATGGTCTGCAAAGAAAAGAGGGGAAAGAACGAACATGCATGTACCATTAGTACTTAACTCACCGCAAAAGCCGCAACGTTAAGGGACAAAGTCAAAGAGCAAGAGGGAACTGAGTACCATGAGGGCCAGTGTACAGCCGCAGCGTGATCGGCCAGTAGCTCAGGGACGTCTCCTTGTCCCGACGTGCCGCCTCCCGAACTAGCCAGCAGACGTCCTCAATAGTTTGACACCGGTCCGTGAGGTTGGCCAGGTCCGCGTGCTTCTGGGAAGAGAGGTGACAGAAAAGATTGAAGTGGTCCATGCCCCACCCATCAGCATAATAGTAAGGGACATGCAGGCGCTTGCCCAAGATGGAGGCCGTCACATCTTCTATCTTCATCCCATTCACCCGGAGGAGAACATAGAGCCATGTGGTATCCTTATAGTTCTCAAGCCGCCTCTCCTCCCGCCTCATGAACGTGCGATGCGGGCAGGCCACGTCCCTCTCTGGGCGCCAGCTCTTGGCAGGAGTCCCCTCTTCCTCTATGGGGAATGGGTAGTTGATGAGCTCCAGACGGTCGCTCCCCACCCGGCACAAGTCCCGCAGCGTCTTCTCGTAGTCATCCTTAGCCGCTGGGGGTAGCTCCACCTTCGGCGTCGGCCTCATGTCCCGGGCTTCCCGGCGAGCCATCAGATACGCTGCCACTTCCTTTTCCTGTCTGTTCTTGAGCCGAAGAAGATGGTCTGGCTCAATATCAAGCTCGGGCATGGGCTGCTGGCTAAGGAACCTCCTTTCGGCGCCATCCCAACAGTCGGTTTTGTGTAACCGATAGAAAGCCGTCCGGGCATTCCACCACTTTATATAATCTTGGGTCACTCGGGGAACACGACCCGGGGTCGGCACTCTGAAGGAGGCGGAGTCCGCTCGGTGGAAGAAGTCCCACCAACTCCTGGCGTGCTCAGGAACTGAGCCCCCCCGGACGCTCCGCAAGGGCAGCCCGAACTGCGCATGATAAGCGGGGATATGCTGGTCATACCCGAAATTGCGACCGAACCGGAAAGGGTAATACGGCTCCAGCAACACATTCTCCCCCTTTCTGAATACCAGCACGCTCGGGCGAATTGACAGCGCCCAGTCTCGCAGTTCCGGCTCCAGTAGTGGGCGCACCACGTTCTCCTGGCTGATAGGATGAACGTACCTCTCCACCTGGTCATCTCTGCACTCCCTCTTATTATTCACAAGGGGGCTTGAATGTGCGGCCAGCGTCCAGAAATGAATGGTCCCGACCGCATCCCTGGGGACCGTTGTCAACCGGCCCCGGATGTCATACATCCGCATGGAGGTAGAAGGCCGGCTCCGCACTAGCAAACTCCAGCATCCTCGATATTAGTCCCCAATCCTGGAGAACTCGCGGGGCAAACTCCGGGAACAGCGAACAGACCCACGCGTTGAAGAAGTGCAGTGGGCACACATACCGGACCTGCCTCGGAAACTGATGGGTGCTGATATCTCCCAGCGCCTTGTAGATCAAGCAAAGGGTCACCGGGCACAGGGACAGTTTGATACCCCATGCCATCTGACATGCCGGGTAGATGGCATCCGGCCGGATAACTGTCTCGTCGCCGTACGGCATGGCAAATGAGCATAGCCAGTACGTGAGATAGGCGGCGCAGTGAGTTTGGGGATCCAAACCCATCGGGTTAGGCCCGCTTCGGCGCCCTCTAGATGGGATCTTCACGTCAAGCTTGGGCTTTGCACGCTTCTTGGGAGCCACGATAGTACCGACGCAGGGGAATTCCTCATACCGCTTCGGCCCGTCAAAGAAATACTCCAGCCACAGAGGCATGCGCACCCTCTTCCTGTCCCCACGGGCGGGCTGCTTCCCCTTGTGCGACAGTTGGTACAGCTCCCGGTACGCCTTCATCAGGTACCGGTATGAATACCCCAGAGAATAATAGCCATCCCCGTTAGTCTCATCCTTGATTAGATCAGGGAGGCACACTTCTTCATAAGGCTCCCCGTCAATGGGTAAGCCGCTCAGCTGACTGAGACTCCATAAGTCAAGCGAAGTCTCGCCCTCCGCCGTGTAGAAAGTGTTAGTCGCTGCGCTGAACACCTCTATCATGCCGCAACAGAGGCCCTTGGAAATGGGATAGCCATATCGGGAGGCGTACACGCTGTGATAAACGCCGACCCGGACCAGCAAAGGAGCATAGTTGAACAGTACATGCTCCGTGAACTCCACCGCCCTCTCCCGGAAGGTGTGGGCGTCCTGAAGCTTCAGCTCCCCGAACCAGCCCAGTGACAGATCATACTTGAATCTGATGGCCAAACAGTCCAAGATGAAGGGCTCTTCTCTGTAGCCCCACTTCAGGGGAGCCAAGAATAGGCCGAACCGAGGTGCCTCGTTGTGCACCTTCCCGGCAGACAAGTCCCATCTGGCCGGAGTAAACTGAGGCGCCCGCACCAGCTTGTCTTCAGCCGGCAGTACCCCTTCGATCCCCAGGACCGGCTTCCATTCCCGGGCTTCTCCCACCAGGTACATCGGGATACTCCGGGGAACGCTGTACAACAGGCTATCCCGGGCCTGCAGTATAGCCTGTTCAGCCTTCTTCACGACCCAGAAGTCTCGCCCTTCCCGCGAGCGAAAATGCTTCAGGAATCGAACCAGGTGTCTGTCCTTCGGGAAGTCCTTCCTGTACTCCCCGGTGACCCGGTCAAATGTGAAGCCACTGTCAACTCGGGCAAGCCTCTGGAAATCCATGGTCTCCCCGTCGGACTCAGATGACTCTGCCAAAGCGGCTATTTCTGCGTGCTCTCGGTCTAGCTCCTCCACATTGAGCCATGTAACTACTGGCACCGGACCCCGTGGGATGAGGTCAGCACCGATAGCAGCAGCAGGGGCGGAAGAACCACTTGGGGCAGCCATTGATCTGCAAAGATACACAAATAAGAAGGTCAGAATAAATCACAAGCAAAAGGACTGCAAAGGGGCTTTACTACGAGTCAAATGAACAAGATATTGCCGATTTCTGACGAAATTTCGGCAGAGTTTCCCCTAGGCCAGAGGCGTAAGGGAAAAACACGGGTGCGCGTCCACAAGGAGTGACGGCCCCAACAAAGCATGGTGGGCCCCAAGAGGCAACACCAGAAGTTCGCCGGTCGAAGGAGTCCTCTTCCTTGGCTAAAACTCCCCCCTGAAGCTGCCCTCGCCGGCACACCCATATATGCCTTCATCGGCACACCCTGTGGGCGGGCCTCCCCGGTACACCCAAACGCCCCTTCACCGGCACACCCGCCAGGATTGTTCCCCGGCACGCTCCCCGTGCCCTCACCGGCACGCCCAGACGGGCCCCTTCCCAGGCACGCTCGGTGCATGGCTTCCCCGGCACGCCCCCAGGCGCCCTTCCCCGGCACGCTTAGTGCCCGCTTCACCGACACGGCCTAAGGCCTCTTCCCCGGCACGCCCCTGCTAGGGCCTTCCCCGGCACGCCCCTGCTAGGGCCTTCGCCGGCACGCCTCTGCTAGTGCCCTCGCCGACACGCCCCCAAGCACCTTCCCCGACGCACCCAGGTGCCCCGCTCCCCGGCACGCCCTGACAACGGCTTCGCCGGTACGCCCCTCGGCGAGCTGCTTTCGCCGGCACACCTCTCCCAGAGCCTTCACCGGCACGCATGTGGGAAACCTCCCCCGGCACGCCCTATAGGGCTTCCCCGATACGCCCGTAGCACCCCTTCGCCGGCACACCCCACGTGGGGTTTCACCGGCACGGCTCTACGTCTCCTCCCCGACGCGCCTTCACACCCGCTCACCGCCGGCCGCCCGCGACGCCGGAGATGAAAGAGGAGACAGAAAAGAGAAAAGGGGGGGGGGCCAAAGGGGAGGACGGAGAATGAGAAGAAGAAGAGGGGGGAGCCCTAGGGTCCCACTGCCCCGAGGGCGGAAAGGAAGGAGAAGAATAGGGCGAGGAGAAGAGAAAGAAGAAGAGGGGGAAGACCAAGAGGGGAGGAAGAAGAAGAAAAGGGGGGCCGTTCACGGCGGCCTCCTCACCCCGGCGACGGAGAGGACGACGGCGATGGCGGAGTGGGCGCCCGGCGTCGGAGAAGAAAGAGGGGAAGAAGGACGGGGGGGCTCGTCCGCTCGGTCAACAGAAGAGAGAGAAAGAGAGGGAGGCGGGGCAATTCGAACGGGGTGACCGTTCGAACTACCCCCGCCCCCCCTATTTATAGGAGAAGAAAAAAGGGAGAAAAAGAGAAGGAAAAAAAAAAGAAAGAAAGAAAAAAAGAGAGAAAAAAAAAGAGAGGAAAAAAAAAGGGGGGGGACGGGAAACAAAAGAGAAGAAAAAAATAGAGAGGAGGAAAATAAAAGAAACAAAAAGGGGGAGACAATAAAAAAAAGAGAAAAAAAAGAAGAAAAAGAAGAAGGAGGAGTGAGAAAAAAATAGAAGGAGAGATAAAGGGAATAAAAAAAAGAAGAAAATAAAGGGAGGGAAAGCAAAAATAAAATAAAATAAATATATGTAATATCTATTAAATAAATACATATATATGTACATATATATATATACCCATATATGTATACACATTTACATACCCATCCGCTCACATACGCGGAGGAGTAAGTCGACAGCATACAATAATAAATGCCCCCGGGGAAGACATTCCATCCCCACGATCCCAGTCAGACGAACGTCCACACCAGCAAAGACGACTCTACCCCTGTGGCTCTATCCTTGTCATAGTGCCGCTACCCTACCACCAAAACAAGCCCGTCTCTGGCACATCGCCTCGGGCCTCAGCTACCACCCACGCCATGCAATATTGCCATCACGAGCCCTACGCCCGGATCGGCAGAACCTCCATCTTTGCGTTGGCATTAGCCCCTTGCCAACGAATAAATCCCTTTCCGGCGCAAGGCCCCGTGCCCTAGCCACCCACTCCGCACAATGTTGCCATTACGGACCTTACGTCCGAATCGGCGTGAATTCTCCCGTTGCGCTGGCATTCTATTCTTGCCAACGAGTGAACCTTACCTTCCGGTGCAAGGCTTCGTGCCCCAGCCGACACTTGCATATCACTCACTCAAAAAAAAAATATATAATAAAATAAAATGGGGTTAAAAATAGAGATACCCCGCTGGACTTGCCCCCACATGGGGACAAGGGCAAAATTGGCAACAACCCGGCTGTGGCGAAAACCTGAAAGGGCGCTACGGGTAAAATTGGGTACCCCGCCACGTCAAAACCCGAAAGGGCGCGTGGGCAAAAGCAAGAGGGGGCCGGTACCGGCGAAAACCCGAAAGGGCGCTTGTATCGGTAATGTGGTTCAAAAAAAAGAGAGAGAACGAAAAGAAACAAAAGAGATCAACAAACCAGGCCAGTTTCCGGCATCCTGTCGGCACTGGCGAAGAGACTAAGAGACAACAAAGCATGTCAGTTCCCGGCATCCTGTCGGGACTGGCGAAGGGACTAAGAGACAACAAAGCATGTCAGTTCCCGGCATCCTGTCGGGACTGGCGAAGGGACCAAGAGACCAACAAAGCATGTCAGTTCCTGGCATCCTGTCGGGACTGGCGAAGGGACCAAGAGACCAACAAAGCAGGTCAGTTCCCGGCATCCTGTCGGCACTGGCGAAGAGACTAAGAGACAAAAAGCATGTCAGTTCTCGGCATCCTGTCGGCACCGACGAAGAGACAAAGAGACGAAGAGACCAAGAGACTAAGAGACAAAAGCATGTCAGTTCTCGGCATCCTGTCGACACTGATGAAGAGACCAAGAGACCAAGAGGTCAATCAAGCATGTCAGTTCTCGACACCCTGCCGACACTGACGAAGAGGCTAAGAGACAACAAAGCATGTCAGTTCCCGGCACCCCGTCGGCACTGACAAAGAGACCAAGAGACTAAGAGGTCAGCCAAGCATGTCAGTTCTCGACACCTTGTCGACACTGACGAAGAGACTAAGAGACAACAAAGCATGTCAGTTCCCGGCATCCTGTCGTCACTGGCGAAGAGATCAAGAGACTAAGAGACCAACACACTACTTCAGTTCCCGACACCTCGTCGGCACTGATGAAGAGACAAAGAGACCAACATACTGCTTCAGTTCCCGACACCTCGTCGGCACTGATGAAGAGACAAAGAGACCAACACACTACTTCGGTTCCCGACACCTCGTCGGCACTGATGAAGAGACGAAGAGACCAACATGCTGCTTCAGTTCCCGACGCCACGTCGGCACTGATGAAGAGACAAAGAGACCAATATACTACTTCAGTTCCCGGCACCTCGTCGGCACCGATGAAGAGACAACACACTACTTCAGTTCCCGGCACCCTGTCAGGGCTAATGAAGAGGCTAAGAGACCAACATACTACCTCAGCTCCCGACGTTCCGTCGGCACTAACAACGAGACCAACAAACAACCAACCAGGTCGGTTCTCGACACCCCGTCGGCATCGATAAAGGGAGAAGAGACGAAGACACCCGCGGGCACCGCCCGGCTCATCCTTCGCCTGCGCTACCCGTGGGTGGGGGGCATTTGTGGACACCGAAAATGGCACATCCAAATGCCACGCTCGGCCCAGCATCAACAACGGCCCCGAGTGAAGAAACCCCGGAGAAATCAAGCACAAGAGGCCCCACGGCCCACGGGCCTCGAAGAAAATCAAATGGGCCACGACTCGTGCTCACAATGGGCTCAAAATTGCCCATTTAGCTCTTCACCGGCACACCCCCAGGGGGGGTTCACCGGCACACCCCCAGGGGGTTCAACGGCACGCCCATCCTGGGCTTCAGCGGCACGGCCTTCAGCGGCACGCCCAGCCCCTTCGGCTGCCCAGCGGCACACCCTTGGGGTCTTCACCGGCACACCCCCAGGGGGGTTCAACAGCACACCCCCAGGGGGTTCAACGGCACGCCCATCCTGGGCTTCAGCGGCACGGCCTTCAGCGGCACGCCCAGCCCCTTCGGCTGCCCAGCGGCACACCCTTGGGGTCTTCACCGGCACACCCCCAGGGGGGTTCAACGGCACACCCCCAGGGGGTTCAACGGCACGCCCCCTGGGGGGTCTTCAACGGCACACCCCTTTGGGGTTCAGCGGCACACCCCCTTTGGGGTTCAACGGCACGCCCCCTGGGGGGGTCTTCAGCGACACACCCTGTAGGGTCCCCAGCGGCACGCCCTTCAGGCCGTTCAATGGCACACCCATCCGGGGCTCCAGCGGTACGCCCTTTTGGCACTACAGCGGCACGCTTGTTCAGCCCTTCAACGGCACAGCGGTGAAGTTCTTTCAACGGGCGACGTGAGGCCCATGCCCTACACATCCTTGGCGCGCAGTGGAGCCATCTGAGGTGGCAGCCGATCGTTGGGCCACGTGGCCTAGTCCATTGACAGCCAGGACAGGCAGGTCAAACCTCATGATCACGGGCCACTTCCCGCTTCGACGGCCGTGCTCGAAGGCTCCCGCAGCCCGGGGTATAAAAAAACCCCTTCTCTTCGTTTCAAAAGGGGAGAGGACAGACGGAGAGACGTACACAGACGAACACACAGAGGGGGAGAGGCTCCGACAGTAGAAGACACACACACAGGAGAAAGAGGAGAAGAGAGAAGAGAAGAAGCGACCCTCCCGGCCTGAGCTCCGTCTGACGGCCACCGGGAAGAAACAAGAGTAAGAGAGAGAGAGCTTGTTGTATTGGGGGAGAGGGTTGGGAACGGTAGCCTATGTCTTAGGCCCCAATGTTTTCTTCCGTCTTGTATTTCATTCCTCCTCTCGTTCTCCGTCTTGGAGTCTTTTCCTTTTGTCCATGGCCTCATTTGGGCATTTTCTCTTGTAATATGCATGTAGGGATACGGTCCTTGGCATCCCACGAATGGAAACAATCACCCTCCTTGGGCTTTTTTCCCGCTATTTCTGTTGGTTTGATCCTGCCTTCATAGTGCATGTATTGTGTTACCCGTTTCCTCCGTTCCTCCGGTTTCTTTTGAGCCACCACATCAACGTGATGCCTCCCCTTTAAAGCCTGGCCTTGTGAGTCCTTCATTCACTTCCAGTAACCCTTCCTCCTTTTCTTGAACAATCTGCAAGCCCACACACACTTGGCCCTTTTAATCCTCCGGCAATGCATCACTTTGGCCCCTGACCGACACACTTGCCTTCGCCCTCAGCGGCACACCCAATAGCCCTCAGCGGTACACCCCTATTTGCCCCCAGCGGCACACTCCTTTCTGCCCTCAGCGGCACACCCACACTCTGTTACCCCTAGCCGGCACACCCCTTGGCCGACACACTCCAATTGGCCCTTGGCCGGTACACTCACCTTATGGCCTTTAGCGGCACACCCTTCAGCCTCTCAGCAGCCCACTCCTTGGCCTCGCCTCCGAGCCCCTTCCTTCACGTTTTCCGAGGTTCTATAAAGGTGTTGCTCCCCCGGGGGCCCACCTCCAGTTGTCAGGTTCCGCCACTCCATGTGGGCGCGCTCCCTTTATCTCCCTTACGTCCCGGGTCAAGGGGAGATGCTGCCGAATTTTTGTGAGATATTAATAAACAATTAAAAGAGGCAAAATGAGGCAACAAACGAGCAGAATAACTAATGAAACTTTCCAACTCATCAAATTACTGTCGGCACCCCGACGAGAACTGAACTAAGCTAATTAACCACCTGGCCGCCCGAGAACCCGACCCGCAAGAAAAGAGACCGAACCGAACCAAGAGAACAAACACGGGAGGAACTTTGTATAAACTACACGAAAGTTAAAAAAGAAGAAAAGAAAAGCCTTAAAACAAATAGTTGAAAACTGATCGAGCCTCCACCCTCACGCCCCATTGACCTTCAGCGGTACGCCCCCTTGGCCTTCAGCGGCACACCCTCATTGACCTTCAGCGGTACACCCCTTTCAACCCTTCAGCGGTACACTCCTCCTGGCCCTTTCAGCGGTACACTCCTTCCCTTCGCCGGTACACCCTCAGCCGCTGTATAGACTTGAGCCAGCCAATGTACAGACTTGGCCAGTGTATAGACTTGAGCCAGCCAATGTACAGACTTGGCCAGTGTATAGACTTGAGCCAGCCAATGTACAGACTTGGCCAGTGTATAGACTTGGGCAGCGTATAGACTTCACACTCCAATGTACAGACTTGGCCAGTGTATAGACTTGGCCAGTGTATAGACTTCACACTCCAATGTACAGACTTGGCCAGTGTATAGACTTAAGCAGTGTACAGACTTTACGCCCCGACGTGTAGACTTTGAGCCATTCAATGTATAGACTTTGAGTAGCCAACGTGTAGACTTCGAGCCTGGGGAACGTACAGACTTTATACCACCCCCCCCCTCCTTCCCCGGCACACTCTCCAGCGGTACACCTTTTTTAGGCCCCAGCGGTACGCCCTTCGGCCTTCAGCGGTACGCCCTTTTTAGCCCTTAGCGGCACACCCCAAGCCTCCAGCGGTACACCTTGTTTCCTTCGCCGGCACACTACATGCATGCATATATATACATCACGGCAAGGGCATTAACAATAGCAAATAAATCAGTAAAAATTACGCTAATTAAAGGACTCTGAATGCCCAATATTAATCACGATAAAAGAGGTGGGAGGGGTAATAATAATTAAATAATAATAATAAGAATAATCATGAATAAAAGAAGAGAAATCATCCCGATCAAAGGCACGAACAAACAGTAAACATCGAATCAGAAATCCCAGAAGATATAACTAAGGAAGCCCCAGATAAAAGACGCTAACATCCACACTGTAGCCCCCTCTCTCCCCGTGACCCGGGGCAAAAGGAACAACGACGCCGCCCTTTCAGGTCGAGCCCGAGTCTCGAGAATCACCCCGATATGGCCAGGCTTTGATCTAACCTCGGGCCGACATCCTAATCGGACCGGACTTGTTTTCTCGTTCCGGACACCTTCCGAATCCTCATTAAAATTGCCGCATGTCCGGCAGACATTTGAAGGGGTCTACTTCGGTTTTCTCATCGTGACGTTGCCACGGACCTGTGTCCGAATACGAAAAGGTCTACGAGTGGCCGACATGGCCGTCAGTTTATGGCCTTAACACAACCTTCAGTGTGATCCGTCCCTATCTCTCTCGCTTAATTAGTATTACTCTTTTCGGCCGCGGGGCCCCTAATTTCGGCAATTAATCAAGGGTATTCCCTCGTGTGAGGGATGTAAATGACGTCGTGACCTCTATGGCGCGACGAGATTCGGTCCCGACACGAACCACACAGTCGTCTGACGAAGTCAGATTCGAGCGCACCTTGGGCTCTCCGGAGCCCGAATAAATCGTCACTTCGGTGACTGGCACGCCCACGCACTCAATAAACCAACGATCGCGCCGAGATAACGGTTGAACGAAAAGTGCGTCCACACCAGACGACGTTCCAACCTGATCAGCCGATAAACCTTCCACCACTTGAGCAGGAGTTGCAGGAACTTGACCAGGCACAGGTGCATAAACCAACACGACAACCACTGGAGGAGAAGTACCACTTCCCGCCCCGGAAACACGCGCCTTCTTGCGACGTGCCATCAAACCCTAGAAAGCACATAACAACGAAAATCATATCAGCAATCACGGAAAACATCCTAAGCCAGCAATAGACGATGCAGATGGACTCGCTCTGGACAGACGCTATGCAATTTCAATTTCTTATACAAACTCTCAACACAGCTCTGATACCAACTGTGACGACCCAAAGCTCCGGATACCGATATACCGATAACATCGATATACCGATACCAAGAACTGGAGAAGCCACCCAAGAGGCTGATGAGGCCCCTGAAGGGTTAGTGAAGTTTGTCGAGGAGTTGTATAACAAATTAGAATTTCAACGCGCAATATTAGTTAAACAACAATTACAATTAAGTGCGGAAGCAAAATGAACTAGCAGAGTGATAAAATATATACAATAGTCCAGATTTACAACAGCAACAAGTCCAAACTGACAGAAAAGAGAGTCCAAATGTACAACTACATGGGGCATACCCCGGTCAAAAGTACAAAAGACCAATCGAACTACTGCTGGCACACTACTAGCTGCCGACAAAACCACGTGAAGCTCCAGGAGACGGCGGATGTGGCTCACCTGAAAGAAGGAAGGGTGAGTCACAGCCAGACTCAGTAGGGGTCACGCGGATCCCTACCTCGCAACTAAACACGCAGGCATACACATATGATAGCAGTTAAAGCATGCATTTAAAGCAATAAACATGCGATTGGCATAAATCAAACACATTTATAGTAAAGCTGTAAAACCTATCTAAGCAGTTTAAACAGCTAACTACATGCCAATTAAATATAAATATAAGCGTCAGAAGCTACATCTACCAATAGAAAGAAAAGCTCAACTAACCCGGAGATAGGAAAAAGAAGAGACCACAAGAAGTGAGAGACCAAATGCGTCCACTGACGGCTTACAATGCATCTCAAGCAACTCGCATGGCTAGAGTCTCCAAGCGAGAGGCGTAACAGTACCAATCGAACCAAACCGAGTAACTAGTCAGAGTAACACTCGTCAGTGTCAGTCCAAGCCTCTGACCACGTGTGCACACACTGGCTCGTGCCTAAGCCAGGCTCTCCAGCTAGTTTTCCCTCTTAGTAGGACGCTACTATTGGCCGAGGGCCCACGGTGACTAGCTTAAAAACCGTGTAACGGGACTACCCTGTCCACCTTTCCCAGGAGGGCCGACACTCCAAGTCGGAGGGCTACGACTAGTGGCTCCATCACAAGGAAAGAGAGAGCTACTTCTATTGGGATCTAAAATAATGCCACAGTTTTTATAAAATAAGTTAAACATGGCGTATATGCAACATGGAATGCATAACTAATAGGCTGGCAACACAACCAAACTACCAGGCAAGCGACGGTCGAAGACCCACGCGCTACTAGAAAGAGACGGTCGGGGACTGGCGCGTTACATCAAGAGCGACGCGCTGGTCTCCGTCCGTTACTTCCACCCGCGTTCCAGCTCAAAGGTGCAGGGGGGAATGTGACGGTAGGGGCCCTGCGCGTCGCTTCCAAGCGGCGCGGTAGGTCACCGCCGTTACATCCTACCGAGTACCAAAACTCAAAAGCCCTAAAGGGGAGAGTGACGGTGGGGGTCCTAGGCGTTGCTTCGAAGCGACGCGCGGGAGCACCGCCGTTACTTTCACCCGAGGCTCAAACCAACGCACAGTGTTCAGAAAACAGCAGCAGATGAAGCGACGCCCCGGTCTCGGCGCGTCGTTTGGAAACGACGGCCGGTCGACAGACCGCCGGGCTCACCGCCTCACCGGGCTACCTGAAAATAACGAAAGAGTAACAGATGGGGATCCCTCCGTTACTCTCCAAACGACGCCCCTCGTTGGGCCGTTATTTGGAAAGTGACGCGTCCATCTTGGACCGTCAGGCAAGTGACGGTTCCTGGCAGGACCGTCACTCCACCTGGGTTACGGGCGAGTACGGTTTGTAAACCGAACCCCCCCCCCCCCCCCGGACGGCTGAAAACGTCGGGTAACGTCGTAAAAATCTGAACCCTGTCAAACCACGCAGTTTATACAACATCCAATCACCAATCATGCCAATAAAATTAAAAGATGATGGCCATGGAATCAATTTCATGAATTTAGGGCAAAATAACACTAAATTACACTAACATGGAAAATTGCACAAAAATCAAGAAAACGGGCGTCGAACCACGGCGCATGTGGTATCAACGGGTTCCTTGCAAGGAGAAGATTCCATCCCCCTACCTCTTACGCAGTGGGAACGCCGATTCGGTGCCGAACGGTCGACGAGAGCCACGCCGTCCACACGGCGCCAAGCGACACCACGCTCCGCGGATCGAGGGAAGAAGGGCGTCACCGCGATCCACGCGAAACGACCTTCCCGCCGGTACCTCCCTTGCTTCGATCAGCAGCCGTCTGGGCTAGAACCGAGCGAAAGAGAGATTTCGAGAAATTAGGCCTAAAATAACCCAAAAAGGGGTTTGCAAGGAAAATGATGAAAATGACCGCAGATGGCGACGCATGTGACGTCAATAGATTCCTGGCAAGACGAGGAGTCCATTTCCCTACCTCGATCGCGACGAAACACGCAAATCGGTGTAGATCGGGCTACGGAAGCCACGCCGTCCTCTCGCGCCCACGCGTCTCCACGCTCCACGGATCGAGACGAGGTCAGTGTCAGAACGCTCCTCGTGTCGAGCCGGTTCCGACGGTATCTCCCACGCCTCGATCGGACCCCACCCGGGCCAAAACCGAGAGAGAATGAGAGAGAGGGAGAGAGAACGTGTGAGGGAGAGAGAGAGAAAAGAGAGAGATCGAGAGTGAGAGGAAAGAGAGAGAGTGGCGTGCGTGAGTTATAAAAAAATCTGATTTTTCTATTTTTTTTTTGTAAAAATTCTTAACATTGCACTTTAACCTCTCAAGGAATTAAAATCGTTAATATGTCCCTTAAATTTCAATAACTCTTTATCTAATTCGAATAAATGCCTGACCAAGGCCTAAAAATCCGCAAAAATAGTCGAAACGATCCTCACGAAGAGTACACTGCCACTGTATTGTCCACGAGCCGATAAGTTGAGAGGTAAACTCACCATAGGGTTCTGTAGATTATACAAGAGAAGAACCACACGGTTCATAAGACCTCAACTCGGGAGATACAAAAGGAATGCCAAACTCTCCAAAAAGAATCCGAAAACCTACTAAAGATCCAGGATATTACAATTAGAGCATGCATTTAATTAAAATAACAGGCAATGACATGACTAAACTACTCAAGCAAAGCTGTAAACTCTAACTAAGCAAGTAGAACAGCTAACACATGCCAAAGCTAAATAAATGCAAGCGATTAAAACTAAATCTACCAAAATAGAATAAGCCTTAACTAATCCAAACAATAAGGAAGGACAACCACTGGAGCAGAAACCAGATGCGTCCACTGACGACTTACACTGCGTCTCATGCACTCGCAGTCGACAAAGCGACAAGCTGAGCGCGTAAACAGTACCAAACCAAGTGACCAGTCGGAGTGGCACCCGTCGGTGTCAGTCCACAGTCTCCGACCACGTGTGCACACACTGACTCTAGCCTGAGCTAGGCCCTCTAGCTAGTTTTCTCCCTTGGTAGGACGCTACCATTGGCTGGGAGCCCACGGGACTAGCTTACAAACCGTGTATGGGAAACACCCCTCCGCTATCCTCAAGCGGGTCGGTACTCAACGGACCTAGGGCAACAATAGTGGCTCCATTGCATGGAAAGAAAAGCTACTCTATTGGTATAAGAAACATGCCATCGAATAGTGAAACAACATAAACATGGCACAGTTACGTAAAGGAACACATAACAAATGGGCTGGCAACTTATTAAACCCAACAGGCAAGCGCTGGTCAGATGCCCACGCGCTACATGCAAGTAACGGTCAGAGGCTGGCGCGTTACACCAAGAACGACGCGTCTGTCCCCGTCCGTCACTTCCGCCTGAGTTCCAGATCAAAAGGCCCAAAAGGGAATGTGACGGTAGGGGCCCTGTGCGTTACATCGATGCAACGCGTTGGGTCACCGCCGTTACATCCACCCGAGGCCAAAAAAAACCAACGTACAACGTTCGAAATCAGACGCATGCGAAGCGACGCGCTCGCCCAGGCGTGTCGGACGGAAGCGACGGTCGGCCGACTGGCCGTCGGGCTAACCGCCTCACCTGGTCAACGTAATTCGAGGAGAAAACGACGGTCGGGAGCTCCGATGTTACCTTCAATGTAACGCACCCCCGACGGGCCATTACTTTCAAGTAACGCGTCCAATATGGACCGCCAGAAGTGTGACGGTTCCTGGCAGGACCGTCACACCACCTGACATACGGGCGGGTTCTGTTTGAAAACCGGAGCCCCCCCGGACGATAGAAATCGTCGGGTAACGCCGTAGAAACCTGTAACCTGTCAAACCATGCAATCCATACAACATGATAACACCTAAAAACATCACATGCAACGCCTAATAAGCATTAAAATCAAGAATTAAGCTAAAACCCCAAAATTTGGAAATATGAACATTAAGCATGCCACGGGGTTCTAATCGAAAGAACGAGCTATAGGAAATGATCCTAGCGAGATCAGGATTCCATCCCCCTACCTTTTGCGAGCCGAAACCGACGAAATGGCCGCATGCAAGGAGGTAGGCTCACCGGGCCTTCAAGCTCCGCCTCGCTCCCACGATCACCGAACCACGCCGAGATCGGTACCCACGCCTTCCACTCGACGCGAGCAATCCAACGGCGCCAACCACGCTTCGAACCGACGTCGTCTCACCCGAATCCCAAGAGAGAGGGGGAGAGGCGATCGGCTTAGAGAGAGAGAGCGTGAGGGTGAGTGAGATTGACGAGAGAGAGAGAGAGAGGAAGAGGGTGAGGGATTAAAAGAAATATAAATAAGATTAAAATATAATTATTATATTTATTAAAATCTTATTAATCTCTAATAACCCTCAATTAACTCCAAATAAATCCGGGAAAATATCAGAAAAATTCCTAAAAATTCAGGAAAATAGCCAGAAATTCCAGAACAAATACTAGAACAAAATCCATTAAGGATCCATTAAGGCACAGGCTTTACAGTCCCTCCCTCCTAATAAAAAAATTTCGCCCTCGAAATTTACAATAATAGAAAAGGAGGAAACTGCGAAAGGAATATACCTTATTGGAATAAGAAAGGAAAAAACTGACGCATCTCATCTTCGCGTTCCCAAGTGGACTCATTACCAGAGTGACGTTGCCAAGCAACTCTTACCAGAGGAATAACCTTATTTCTCAACCGCTGCTCACGACGGTCTTCAATTCTGATAGGAAATTCTGGCGTGGACAAATCAGCAGTCACCTCGGGCCAAACTGAATCATCGAGAACATGAGAAGCATCTGACACATATTTCCTCAGTTGAGATACGTGGAACACATCATGAATAGTTTGCATGGCCGCAGGTAGCTGTAGACGATAAGCCACTGGACCAATAGCTTCAACGATCGGAAAAGGGCCAACATACCGCGGACTAAGCTTTCCACGCTTCCCAAACCTAGAAACACCTTTCATCGGAGATATTTTAACAAACACCATATCTCCCGGCTCAAATTGTAGTGGACGTCTGCGCTGATCTGCATAACTTTTCTGTCGACTCTGAGCCGTCAACAATCTCTGCCTGATCAGACGAACCACATCAGAACACTGCTGCACCATATCAGGTCCTGTCAACAATCTGTCCCCAACATCAAACCAATTCAAGGGAGTACGACAAGGACGACCATACAGTGCTTCATAAGGAGCCATTCCAATACTGGAGTGAAAACTGTTATTATAAGCAAATTCAACAAGTGGCAAATGCTGACTCCACGAACCCTGCCAATCAAGATAACACAATCTCAGCATGTCCTCTAAAGTCTGAATAGTCCTCTCTGACTATCCATCTGACTGAGGGTGATACGCTGAACTGAAAGCTAACTCAGTGCCCAAAACTTTCTGGAAACTACGCCAGAAGTCGGAGGTAAAACATGGGTCACGATCTGACACAAGTGAAACAGGAACTCCATGCAGTGGCACGATCTTCTGCACATATAGCTCGGCCAACCTCTGCACATTCCAGGCAATCTTAATCGGCAATAATCTGCCAGTTTTAGTCAATCTGTCGACAAGCAACCAGATACCATCAAAACCTTGAGAAGTCCGGGGCAAATCCACCACAAAATCTGTAGTAACATGGTCCCATTTCCACATCGGAATCTCTAATGGCTGAAGCAAACCACTTGGCTTTTGATGTTCGGCTTTAACCTACTGACAAGTCAAGCACTTAGAAACAAATATAGTCACGTCTTTCTTCAAACCTGGCCACCAGAACTACTTTTTCAAATTCTGATACATCTTGGTGACACCTGGATGAATAGCAAAACGGGAACCATGGGCTTCACTCAGAATCTCAGGCCTCAAATCATCATCAGCGGGAACATACCATTGTGAGCGACGTCACGCGGCAAGGCGAAGAGCTGGGAAGAGGGAGCGGAGAGCGCGCGGGCTCCTTCTTTTTTTGGTTGTTTGCTTTGCTGCAACACAGAAATAAGAGAGAAGAGAGAAGGGGCCACCACGGGAGATTGCTCCGGCGGGGCGAGCGGGACAAGTATAATATAGCAAGATATGGGGTTCAAACGGCCATAGCGGGAAGTGACTCGCCGCGACCTCGGGGGGACGGGAATGGTACAGAAATTAAATAACAAGAATTGAAACGGCCATTGGGGAAGTGACTCGCCGCGGCCTCGAGAATATGAGCAGAATATAGCAGAATATAAAAGAGAATATAAGAACAGAGATTTAAACGGCCATTGGGGAAGTGACTCGCCGCGGCCTCGATGATATGAGCAGAATATAACAGAATATAGAGAGAATATAGAACGGAAATTTAAACGGCCATTGGGGAAGTGACTCGCCGCGGCCTCGATGATATGAGCAAAATATAATAGAATATAGAAAGAATATAGGAACGGAAATTTAAACGGCCATTGGGGAAGTGACTCGCCGCGGCCTCGATGATATGAGCAAAATATAATAGAATATAGAAAGAATATAGAACGGAAATTTAAACGGCCATTGGGGAAGTGACTCGCCGCGGCCTCGATGATATAAGCAAAATATAACAGGATATAAAGAGAATATGAGAACAGAAATTTAAACGGCCATTGGGGAAGTGACTCGCCGCGGCCTCGATGAAAAGATGTGATCGCCAGGGGCCGAAAGACCCCAAAATAAGAAGGTGATCGCGCCTACCTCAAGAGCGGGAGATGGCGGGTTGCTTCTTCCTCTCCTTCCGGCCGGCCGACGGAGAGGGCTTTCCTCGGCTACCCTTGCAAAACAACGACAAACAAATGACAAGTGGCTTAGAAAGATGAATGTGTAGTATTCATATCCTTGCAATAAAAATGACGAAATAACGGGAAGACACACACCTGGTTGGTGTTATCTTTTAAACCCCTCTCGGACTCGAGTAGGAGGAAAATGAGATGATGGATGCGAGATGATGAATGCAAAAGAACTACGAAGAAAAGGAAAGAGTTGGCTTATTGGATGTGCCGGTGGTGAAATTCGGCGGAGCTCCGGCAGCGTGGGGACGACGTAGAAGCGCGGTGGATGAAGACGACCTTCCTCTCGCGAGCGTGGGCACCCGAGAAGCCGGCAGAACCTCCACCTACAAAAGACCCCACGGGTTAGAAAAATGACTCCGTAGCCTCTGGGCTCCGGCAGCCTATCGGATCACTGCTTAGCTCCCCTAGAACTGAGGGGGTGGGCCTCTATTTATAGGGCTCCGGAGGGTGGAGGCGTCCAGGACCCTGGACACCTCCATCAGGGCCGAAATAATATTTTATTCTATTTTTATTGATTTTTTTGGAATACTTTTGTGGAGGCGTCCAGGGTCCCGGACGCCTCAAGCAGGTCCACCGAAAACCGACGACGGCCGCACGCGGTTCGGCACAACGCGTGGTTTTGTGAGCGGCGCCTCGTGATTCAGAAATGGGCGCGTCCAGCTGACCGGACGTCTCTATATTTTAGATTTTTTCACACACGACAAACCGTCGTTCGGTGGCCGGCGCCCGTGAGGGAGTTTATGGAGGCGTCCAGGGGCCTGGACGCCTCCAAAATTATATTATTTTTTATTTTTCTTTTGTCTTTTATACCAGGGCTGACATTTTTGAATTTTTTATTTATTTTTATGGAGGCGTCCAGGGTCTTGGACGCCTCCATTAATTTATATATTTTTATTTTTTTTGTTTTTGTATGCCAACTGGTAAATTATATATATTTTTTTTATTTTTTTTGTTTTTATGGAGGCGTCCAGGGTCTTGGACGCCTCCATTAATTTATATATATTTTTTATTTAGTTTAAACCCTGAAAAAATAAATAAAATAAATTAAAAATATGGGGGCGTCTAGGGGCCTGGACGCCCCCATTAAGACCCACCCGGGTCCTTAGATCAGGCGTCGGCGGGCGCCCGACAGACACCCTTCTCGGTTCCGGAACCTTTTGATGCGTCTGACTGGTGTTGATGCCGTCTGAATGCCGTGACGAGACGATTCCGGATGCCGAAAAGGGCGGAAGAAGACTCAAGAAAAGGAAGTACTCAAGTGATTCGAAATGCGTAAGCCGTCGCAGGGCGTCGTATAATAATATGAGACTTTCTCAGGAGACGTCAGGAATGGCGTGTCTACAGCTGCCCCGCCTTGGCGTCTGCTTTGCAAGGGAGCGATACGTAGTGGAATGGTATCGAAGTGGAGTGGAGTGAAGTGGGAGCGGACTGATAAGTTGATGCCAAGGTGTGATGAGACACGCTTTTGACGTTACTGTTTGGAATCTTTCCTGGAGTTTCAATGAGGCGACCTTGAAGAAGGTCTTTCAAATATTGACGATTGCTTGGACGGAGATCAAATAAGGGAGGGTGAGATGTGCGCTCAGGCACGAAACAAAAGGAGACCAACTTCTCGGTGTGGAAGTACCTGGGTCATAAACCGGAGGTTTCACCTTTGGGGAGCGGTTACCAGCCAATGTGGAAGTGCTGCGGCCAAGGTGGGTCAAAAAAGGTAAAGGAATATCTGAGGGTCTGTCCAAACAAGGGTCTCCTTTGGAAGAGCAACGTCGGGGCTGTCTCAAGAAACTCGGTATTTCATTCGGAGTGGAATATCTCATATTTGTGGGAATTGAGCACAACGGCTTTCACAATCGAATCACTTGAATGATCTTCCGCAATAAATCAAAGTCCTATATGAATGCATGCTGGGTTAAAGAAAAATTAAAACAAACTAAAATAGAAAATAGCCAAGGATAATATTGTCAACTTGTGAAGAACGGGTCAGGATACCGACCGGTGAGCTGATACTGGGCTGGGGCCCGTTTATCCGCGCACCAACTCACTGAATGGAACCGTCGTCCCCATGCTACCACAAATTAACGGCCTATCCGTACAACCCAAATTCTTCCTGGATCATCACCGTTTTTGTTGAAGGGGAACTCAAATCCCAGATTCGTTCGGGCCGCAAGGTCCTTGACATGTTCTAGTAGCGTAGGTATTATATACTACGATGCATGACAAGGTGGGACCAACCAATGAAAGGTGGGACACGAGATAGGACAAAGACGTCCGTTAGTAAAACCTGCACAGGCCAGCAAAGGTTAACAACATCATAAAGTAGCAGAATCATAGCAGAATCGCACCACTGTTCAAAGGAGATCCAGACAAAATCCTGATAGCGACCGCTGATGTGACATGTTCTGTCCTGTAGGATCTTCCCTTCCTATAAGAACTCCCCTTAGGCTAGTTCATTCAAATGCACCAAGGTGGGTTTTGGAAGCTCAGGAGAGGAAGGAGAGAGAATCTAGAGATTTCAGGATGGAAGGAGAGTCTTCCCGCGTTATGAAGAGGAGCAAGCCTAGCAGCGAGATTAGGCGACTTTCCGACCTCGAGGGTCATCTGAGTGGGACGATCATGTCGCATATGGTAAGCTGACTCTTTTCAAATTTCTGCACGTGAACCTTCTTCTTACTTCCTTCATTTCTTCTTCTTTCCTCTCCAGCCATATCCACTCTTCCCAGGCCCGAGGAAGTTTTCCAAGCTGCCATGGCTTTCAAAGCTGACTTCCAATATCTCCATTGGCATGAGGGCCATACTCTCGAAGTGGCATCTGCAGGGGCTCCTTATTCACGCCAAGCATTACGAGAAGATTCGTATGGACTGGGCGGCTATGGGCGCGCTAGTGGAGATCTGGCATCCCCAGACCCACACTTTTATCTTCCCGACCTTCGAGGTGACCATCCTCCTCGAGGAGGTGGAACTTCTGCTTGGTTTGAAGAAATTCAAGAGTGACGGGAAGGTGAAGGCTATGCGGATGCTGACACGGGTGACTTCTGAAAGTGTCCTTGGAAGCTTCATGCCGCCCGACGCAGCCAGAAAGGTCCGTACTCAAAAGGGGATCGATCTCCAAAAGCTTGCGGAGTGGGTCATGGACGCCCTGAGAGGGTCACCAGACGATGACTATTTGGAGGGAATCATGAAGGGGTTCACCATTTGTCTGGCGGGTGCTCTCTTGTTCCCTTATACCGACAACATGGTGGAGGAAGACCAACTGGTGCTATCTGCGGGATCTGGCGTGGAAAGAGGGTGGGACCCGCCGTCCTTGCCTATCTGTATAGTGGCCTTACTGCCTCGAGCATGGGTAAGCCTCCTTTTGGTTGCGCAATTGTCTTGAATTGCTGGCTTGATTTGCACTTCAAATTCGACCACCGCGAGGGAATGCCAACTGCTTCGAAGCTCTTCCAACAAAGCCCGCTTCACCACATAGCCGACGTGTTAGGCTTTGGTGGTACTGTAGTGAACCGCGTTCCGTGGCTGAAGAAACGTGAAGACTGGCGGTCTCACTTCCGCACCGTGACACAAGGCTTCTTTACTTGCGCACCGGCATGTTTGCTTTCGCTAGATCTCCTCATGAGGTCTTCCCCCGAAGTTGATCTTCAACTGATCGGCGCGACCGAGTTCGTCCTTTATAGTGCGCATCGGTGCTGCCTCCAGATTGGCATCCCACGCCATTCGTTCCCGCCACCGACTGGCATTGTTCCTTTGAAGAAAAGGGAGTTGGGCACTGAAGCGGACGCGAAGGAAGCGAAGGCCATTAAAGCTCCCTGGAAGACAAGTGTTGCGGGAAAGGCCTTAGCGCACGTGGTGGAGAATGCGAGCCGTGGAGGGCTTATGTAACCGAACTGGGGAAGTTAAGGCCTAAAGCGCCTAAGCCCCTGATGTAGTTCACTCTGCTTTTCTGATGGAATAAAATTTGGCATTTGGATGTTTCGGACCCCCGTCCCCTTAATTATTATCTTTTTTTATGGTTTTTCTTTTTCTTTGTATTTTTTATTTTGTTTGGATTATATACATATTCTTATATAAATATATTTTTTTTGAAAATTTTTTATTATGGGGGCGTCCAGGGGCCTGGACGCCCCTAATTTTATTTTATTATTTTATTATTTTTTTGACAATTTATTTTTGGGGGCGTCCAGGGTCCTGGACGCCCCTATTTTGATTTTTTTTATTTTTTTATTTATTGTATTGATGGGGGCGTCCAGACGGCTGGACGCCCCTATGTTTATTTTATTATTTTTTGACAATTTATTCTTGGGAGCGTCCAGGGTCCTAGACGCCCCTATTTTGATTTTTTTATTTTTTTATTTATTTTATTTATGGGGGCGTCCAGGAGCTTGGACGCCCCTATTTTTTTTGAATTTTTGAAAAAAAATAAAAATTCTGGGGGCGTCCAGGCGCCTGGACGCCCCAATAAATGGTCATTCTATATATAGGGGGGTTCCCCCCTGTTCACTTATACTGTTCATTCCGACCGTCCAGCCACTCCAAACGACCCATTCTTAGTCCCAATGGAGCGAGGAGGATCGAGTCAGGGTCCAGAGAAGCGGAAACAACTGGCTCGTCGTGCGAGGAGGTTGAGGGATGATGCCGAGGAGGCCGTAGCAGAGGAGGTTGCTGCGGGGGAGGAGATGGAGGTGCCTCTCCTGGCCGCGGAGGCCGCTGCGGATGCTGGTGACGCGGGAGAGGACGATCACGACCCGGTAAGTACCTCGGAATTCTCACTTTGTCGTTCAATAGGCTAAAACGGGTGTGCGAGAGGCTGTGAGAGAAAGGCGGGTAGTGAGAGAAGGAGGCGTCGAGGGGCCTGGACGCCTCCACGTTTTCTTTTTATTTTTGGTTATTTATTTATTTACGAAAAGTAATAGAAATATAATAAAAATAAGGAGGCGTCCTGGCTCCAGGACGCCTCCATTATAATATATATATTATTAATATATTTTTTGTTTTGGTTTTGTTTTTCTTTTTTCTAAAAAAACAAAATAAAGAGAAAAAAAGAGGAGGCGTCCAGGGGCCTGGACGCCTCCACAAGAAAATATAAATATTTTTAAAAATAAAAGAATAAGTAGTATATATACAGTGTTATTGTTTTATGACTGTTCATGATGCTGATGTGTTCTTTGTTGGTTTTGTGGTTTGCAGGGCGTGATGAAGGGCCGGATCAGCTGGTCCTTGGTGGTGGCAGCATACCGTGGGCTGCCGGATTTCCAGAGGGCGCGTGTGGACGCCATGGGCTTTGGAGCTTTCCTTAGGATCGAGCCCTTCCGGCTCGACCTTCCTCTTATCCAGGCACTGAGGGAGCGGTGGCACGCACCGAGCCGGGCGTTTCTGATGCCGTGGGGGCACATGGTGCCGACGCTGGAGGACGTGGCTCGGATCACCGGGCTACGAGTTGACGGAGAGGCAGTCAGCGGGGTCACCTACCCCGACTACCGAGAGAGTGCCCTGGACCTGCTGTGGTTAGAGACGAGCGTGACTGATAGAGACAGCAGGGTAGTCGGCCGAGTGGAGATCATGGAGGCGCTCGGATTCGTCGACCCGCGTCAGCGGGTTAGCGAGACTGGAGCGGAGTTCTTGGCTCGACTGGAGGGGGATGCTCGTGCAGCTTTCACCCAGGATCCGAGCGAGAGGGAGCTGGTGGATCTAGACCTTCGGAGGTTTCTTTTCTTCTTCCTGGGCCGCCTTCTGCTGGGGACGAAGGGGGATGGCATCCACTGCCGTTTCCTCGGGATCTTGGCGGATCTGGACAGAGTGGGGCACTATGCGTGGGGAGCGGCTCTGCTTGCCCATTTGATTGCTGATCTCTCCCAGACTTCGGAGAAGGAGACGACAGTCAGCGGCTTCGCACCTTTCCTCCAGGTAAACATTTTATTTATGCATTCCCACAGTTAAATATGCAATTATTGTACTAATGATGTATGATGGATGCAGGTGTGGAGCTATTACTATTTCCCGATGGGGAGGGCTAGGCATGGGAACAGGAGGGCCGTGCCTCTGGCGCGGCGGTGGAGGCCGGTCGTGGTTGCAGCACCCCACGGCTACCAGCTGGCGTCGCTTCGTCGGGAGCTGAGCGAGTATCCCGAGGCCATGGTAAGATGCGTATGATTTTTTTGTGTTTATGCATGAGACTGAATGGTAACTAACATAATGTATGTATGGTGATGCAGGTGGTGTGGAGGCCCTACCTGGGCATGGGCGATGCTGGCCAGCCCTGGGTTGTAGCGGGTCTTCCTCGCTTCAGGCGGGACGTGTGGGTCCATTGCCTGAACGAGATTGAGCCGCTGCGGCTTAGACTGGTCATGAGGACGTTGGGGCTGGCCCAGGAGTGGGTTGACGTAGATGCGCCGGCCCGCATTGGGCGGAAGACCAAGGGGAAGGCGAAGATTGTGGACTGGCGTACGCGCTTCCCAGCACAGTACCAGGACTGGCAGCAGGGCGGGGTCCCAGTAGTGTCCCACGTACAGGACAGCACAGACTACATGAGACGGTACCGAGCTACGTACGGGGACCGCCTCTCCTTGGGTGGTATGGCAGGGGTAAGTGAAATGAAACTGCTCCACCTTTCTATATGTATATGCATGGGATACTAACTTATGTGTAATGCAGGATGCTCGTGATACCATGATCGCCGACCTGCGGGCCCAGTTGGCGGACGCCAGGCGACAGTTGGTGGCCATCCGACAGGAGTTGGAGATCCTGGTGAGTCTATGCAATGCATTTTTTTTGTGACCTGGATTTTTGATGCTTAGCCTTTGACTGACGTTTGCCCCGTGTTTCAGCGGGCCCACCAGACAGCGGCAGCCGGGATGGCTGGTGGAGCGGGTTCCAGTTCGCGGGGCCCTCCTCCGGAGGTTTCTGCCCTCCAGGAGCAGCTGGCGTATGCGGTGGCTCGGGCTGAGGAGGCCGAGCGTGACCGCGAGGCTCGAGTGAGTGCTTGCTTGGCCCTGACCCTCTTCTAGCTGCTTTCCTTCTATCACTGTTCTCTTACGGTGCATGCGTGCTTTGACAGGTGGCCGAGATCCGAGAGGCCCTGGCGCGTGCTGTTCGTGCCGAGCAGGAGCGCGACGCTCGGGTGGCGGAGCGTGACGCCCGGATTGCGGAGCGTGACGCCCGGATTGTGGAGCTGGAGGAGGAGCGTCGACGAGAGGCTGAGGAGCTCCCTCGTGACGTGCTGGATCTGCGGATCGCCCTCGAGTTGTCGAGGAGGGAGGCAGTGAGAGAGAGAGAGGAGAGGGAGAGAGAGAGGGAGGAGCGACAGCGGGATCAGACCGAGAGGAGGGCTCTGGAGGCCCAGCTGCTGGAGCTCCGATTGAGTCTTGGCACGGCGGAGGGGAGGCTTCGGGAGAGCGAGGAGCGGTACCAGAGGGCGAAGGAACGCGGGGCGCGACTTCGTCAGTCTGGTTCTTTTTCCATGGGCAGCTATCTGGTTTCTTCGGCCGAGGAGCGTCGTCGCGCCTTCGAGGCTGGAGTGCCACCGCAGGGCGAGGCGAGCACGGCTTCTCAGGGTTCGCAGAGGCCCCCTAGGGATCCCCGGCAGAGGAGGGAGGAGAGAGATGACCAGGAGGGTGATGGTGAGAGTTAGAGAGTTGCTTGTACACGTCACCCTTCTCACTGTATGATGTACTTTCGGCTATTATATGAAATGAAAATGGCTTTTTGTGTTGTGTGTACTTTTCTCTCTCCCACACTTTCTTCTTTGCACTGAGTTGTCCTTTGAGGCATGCTTCGCGAGACCTTGCCCTGAACAGCGGGGAACTACGCTTTGCACGGGGGGATTTTTTTCCTTTTTCCCCTTTTGGGCGCGTCCAGGCGCGAGGACGCGTCTTAATCCTTGATTTCAAATTTAAAGCGACGGGTGGTCTTTCTTCTCCCGTGCCTTACCCGCAAACGAGCCCGCCTTCCGCCGAAACTCGCTCGCCCCTTTTTCGTCTTCCTCCTCTTTTGATCGATGGAGTTCGGTGGGCCCGACCGTGGTGAAGGTGGAGAGGGACGAGGAACTCCTCGCCCAAGGAGGGACGCGCCCGAGCACGGAACGGCGTCCATGGAGGAGGAAGGGCCGCTTCGGGCCCCCGAGGGACCCGAGGGGCCCGATGGCGTGGGAGGAGGTGAACACGGTCCGGTAGGTCCTCCGATCTCTTCCTCTTTTAATTCATTTTGGGTTTTGAAGCGAGCCGCGCGAGGAGGAAAGGGTTCGGCGAGTGTTGCACTCAAATGATGGACGCGTCCTAGACAGGGGACGCGTTCCTTTTGACTGATATGGGACCCCTTTCTTGGTGCAGGACATGGCAAGGACCCTGGGCCTGGCCGATGAGTGGGCGAGTGCGGACGAGCCGAGCCGCGTCAGGAGGGAGAGTCGCGGCAAGGCGAGGCTCGAGGACTGGCCCGTACGTCTCCCTGGACAGCAAGGGGGTGTACTGGTGCAGGACAGTGCCGACTTCCTGCGGCGGCAGAGAGAGAGTTACGCGGGGCTTCCCCAAGCTGGGGACACGCGTGGCATCGGCGGCTCGCGCGCCCAGCTGTCAGAGACTAGGCGGCAACTGGCCGTCGCTCAACATGAGCTGTCGCTCCTGGTAAGTTACGTGCCGCACTTTTAACTTCAGATTTTGGAGTTTCACTGACGGCCGTTGTTTATTTTGTTCCAGCGTGCCCAGCAGACAGCGACGGTGGGAGTGGCTGGCGGATCTTCCAGTTCCTCGGCCCCTTTTCTCGAGATTGCTTCCCTCCGGGAGCAACTTGCCGGTGCGGTGGCCCGTGCGACCCGGGCGGAAGAGGAGCGTGACGCCTGGGTGGCGACTGTAGCGGAGCTGCGGCATCGTGGTGAGGAGAGACCTTCTCCAGACATCCTGGAGTTAAGGGTTCTTCTGCAGATGATGAGGAGAGAGGTAGAGAGAGAGAAAGCCGAGAGAAGGTCCGAGCGACAGCGGGATCTGACCGAGAGGAGGGCCTTGGAGGCCCAAGTGAGGGAGCTCCAGCTGGGCCTTCAGGCCGTCGTGCAGAGGCTAGGAGGGATGGAGACGCGCTACGAGAGAGCGCGAGAGTTCGGGGAGCGACTCCGGCAGTCTGGTCGCTTTGCCGCCAGTGGCTTCCTTGCCACGCCAGGGGAGGAGCAGCGAGTCACTGCTGCGGAGCAGGCGCCAAGAGGCGAGGCAGGTGCTACTGCACGGGGATCCCGGAGGCTTCTGAGGGACCCTCACCTCGGGGGAGAGGAGGAGAGTGCCCAGAGAGACGAGTGATGGTGAGGATTGGCGGGCTAGTGGACCCGCCACCTCTTTATGTTTATGATGTTTTTGACAGCTTATGTAGAATTATGAATGGAGTGATTTGATTTTCTGATGCTTGTTCGTCCTCTTGTGCGTTCCTTCTTCCCTACACTTCTTCTCCTTTGCACTGTTCCCATGTGACGGATCTGTCGAGACTCCGCCTCGAGCGGAGAATCACGTCTTGTTGTGACCATTTTCCACGGGAATCTGCCGTCGAAGTCAATACTGACGGCCCTAGTTCCTTTTCCCGGATGTTGTGCCAAATTTTGCGGGCGTCCTCCAAAACATGATAGGGTATCCCTAGACAACATAGGGGCTATTCGTCCTATTCTTCGTCCAGTCAATCACCCTGTGCGAGCGGTGAAGCGACACATGGGGCCGCTTGGCCGGTGTCTTATTGCGAGGGCTATCATCGACAGGTGATGGAGGCAATCTTGGCCCGCACTCCTTCCATTTCTATAAATTCTTGTCCCTTTTATCTTCCCAGGTATATCGAGGACTAACTCGAGGAGCACAAGTTCTCACGGGAGAGGAGGAGTTCAAAATTCTGAGAGTTGGATGGAGGGCGAATCTTCCCATTCCTCGAAGAGAAGCAGGTCCAGTGGTAGTAGTTCCAGGAGGCTTTCAGACCTTGAAGGGCACTTCAGCGAAAGGGCCCAATCACAACTCGTAAGCCAAGTTTTCTTGCCCTTTTCTCATTTTTTCTTCCTTTCTTCTGACCAAACCTCACCCCCATTCCTGTATGTGTAGGTTGTGATGAAATCACAAATCTTATGGGAGTTGGTAGTAGCAGCGTACAGGGGCCTCCCAGATTTTCAGAAGGCGAGGCTAGACGTGATGGGATTTGGTACCTTCCTTCGGATCGAGCCGATCCAGCTTGACCTAGTCCTGATCCAAGCCTTGTGTGAGAGATGGGACCCAGTGAGCCGGGCATTCTGATGCCCTGGGGGCACATGGTGCCCAGCTTGGAAGATGTGGTCCGAATTACGAGTCTCAAGGTGGATGGCGAGGCAGTGACCGGAGTCACTTACGCGGACTACCGAGAAGGTGCCCAGAAGTTACTGGGTTTGGACCTAGATGGTCGGAAAAACAGGTCGGTATCTAGGGCGTCCCTCATGGATGCATTAGGGCTCACCGACACTCGTCGGCGGGATGACGAATCCTCAGAAGAGTTCATGGAAAGGATAGAAATAGGATGCCGTGCCGTGTACTGCACAGATTTCGGCAACTGGGAAAGATGTAACATAGATTTGAGGAGATTTCTCCTCTTCCTTTTGGGGAGATTGGTACTGAGCTCGAAAGGGGACGGTATCCAATGTTGCTTCCTGGAGCTGCTGTCAGACCTTGAAAGAGTAGGGTATTATGCCTGGGGAGCTGCCATGCTGGCGCACTTGTTTGCAGGCCTATTCCAAGAAACGGATCGTGAGATGACTGTGAGTGGTTTCACACCATTCATCCAGGTATTTTTTTGGTTTTGCTTGTTTTGTATTTTTTTTGTGTTTTTGCAAGGTACTGATGACCTGCGCCGAGCAGCTATGGAGTTATTATTACCTCCCGATGGGGAGAGCTCGACATTGGCGACCCGTGATGGTGCCGCTAGCCAGGCGGTGGGAACCCATCATGAGTGCGGCACCCCTAACCTACCAACTAATGGTGCTAAGGCGGGAGCTACAGGAGTTCCCTGCAGCGATGGTAAACTGGAGACCCTACTCAGACATGGTCGATGCCAACCAGCCGTGGGTTCTAGCAAGTCGTGCCCGGTTCGGACGGGAACTATGGATGCACTGCCTGAATGAAATCGAGCCGCTTCGGCTACGATTAGTTATGAGGACTTTAGGACTGGCTCAAGAATGGGTGGATTCAGCTGCGCCACCTCGTGTCGGGAGAAAGACGCGGGGACCGGCGACTTGCATTGACTGGCGCGTGCGATTCCCCGAACAGTATGAGGACTGGCAACGGGGTGGCACGATTGTAGAATCGCAGGCGCGGGACAGCGAGGACTACTTGCGTCTATATAGGACAAAGTACGCAGAACGGTTCCAACCCCGGGGACTTGTGGAGGTAGGTTTCCCCTTTTTCTCTTCTCTTCTTTCTCCTTTTCTTGGTTTTTCTGGTGAAAATGCTGACTTGTAAGGCTGCAGGATGTCCGGGATGCCATGATAGCGAATTTACGAACTCGCTTGGCAGAGATGGAACAACAGTTGGGTGATGCCCGCGGAGCTACGAGCGCCTTGGTAGGTGTATAGTACATTCCTAATTAAATCCCCAGATTCCAGATGTTGGCTGTTAATTCACATGGTCGTAGCATGCCCAGATTGGCGCGGCCTCCCCAGCGATGGGAGTAGGTGGTGCCTCTTCCAGCTTGTGGATTCCCACCTCAGAACTTGACTCGCTTCATGAGCAACTTGCTCACGCCACGCAGCGTGCTGCGGAGGCAGAAGGGATGCTCCGTATACAGGTAAAAGTTTCAGCGTTGAGTTCTCTTTGTTTACGCCTTATCGCGTATCTGAGATGGTACACTCGGCAGGAAAAGGAGACGGAAGAAGCGCTTGCCCAAGCTGCGCAGAAGGAGGCTAGGATAGCAGAACTGGAGAGGGAACTGCGGCGTCATCCTGATGACGACTCATCCAGGGATGCTATGGAACTGAGGATCACTCTCCAGTTGGAGAGGGAAGACCGTGAGAGAGAACGGGCAGAGAGGGAAAGAAACGCAGAGAGAGAAAGAGCCAACAGTTTGGCTGAAAGGGAGGAGCGAAGGGCCATGGAGGCCCAACTATTCGAACTCCGAATCGGCCTTGGTCTTGCTGAACAGTGGCTGAGAGATGGTGAGGAGCGCTACCGAAAAGCACGAGAGCGTGGCTTTCGTGTTGGTAGCTTCTCTGCTGCTTCCGTGGATCAACGCCGGGATGTGGGAATAGGAAGAGGAGTACAGAGCGGCAGGAGTACCGCTTTTCGTAGTTGGGTAGCACCTTTGAGAGTGTTTTGCCCGGAGAGTAGTGGGACGAGTAATGCAGAGAGAGAGGCGGAACTTGATGTAAATTTTTTTGGTTTTTTGGAATAAAACACAAGGTTTGGTTTGTTTGTTTTTCACCTTTGCTTCAGTTACCTGAATCCCTGCACATATCACTGAAACAAACAAATCAGAATTTCTGTTCTGACTTGGCCCCTTGCTCAATAAGCAAATGGTCACTGTGACTGTCCTTGATAACTGGTCAAGGGGCCAAGCCTTTATTTAACGAAGGCAAGGGAAAGATGCGGTGATGATAAATGCGACAGGCAAGCACACGAATGCAAGCGGTATTTAAAAGTGAGATGCTGCACGCAAATGTAATCATGCAAAATTGATTTGTTTTCTTTTTTATATTTGATATTTTTTTTTGTTTTATCATAAAAAGATTTTTTTTGTTTGCAAATATGTACATTTCTCTTTTCCATTTTTTTGTGCTTTTATCATTTCAATTTTTTTATTGCTAACGCCCGGCAAGCACCCAAATGGCACCTAACCTACGTGAGACAGGGGTTTCTTACTAACCTCCCAGGTATCCTAAGTGCACATCTAGGTTGATTTGGGCCTCTAGACCCCTCGAATGACGATCCCGCCGGCTAAGACTTACCCTGATGACAATACCGTCATGCCATGCTTAGGCTCCCAGTTGCTTCCGACCACAGGGATTCACCCAAAAGGTGTTTGAGGTAAATGATTTGCCCGGCCCGGGTCTGTTTCCTCACAACTCTAGATGGTATAAGATGGAACACCCTGGAACCCTAACGACCAACCGCGCGACGCTGACCCGGAATCAGACGCCGTCGCACCCATAGGTGACGCGCTTGCATTGGCCTAAGCCCGAGGTTAAACAAGAAGACATCAAGGTGGTAAACAGGGGTCTTGACCAGCCAGAAACACGGAGACTCCTTCGCAGCGATAGCTTTTGCTTTTCAAAGTAGGCAACCAAAATGTGTATATTAAAATAAGGTCGCAGACCCTGGGCAGTTTTCACCTTTCAGAAACTCCATCGAACCTTCATCTTTAGAGGGAGAAGGAAGAGTGTAGGGGATAAACCTCCTGAGAGGACCGGCAAAGCCGTTAACCCGGCGAGCGAATAAGGGCCCATTAACTCTTTCCTTTCGGACAACTTCGGACCAAATCTCGAGCATTTACATTCCACGGCCCCCCTTTGTGGATTCAGACTTTTACTTTGAGGGGTTTCGTTTATCGCACCAGGCACGGTCACGACCAGGCTTTTCTCTTGATTTTGATTTTGTATTTCTTTTGTGAGGGAGATATAGTCGTTTGACGTTTGTGGGCTCCCTCTTCGTATGCCTGCGGGGACACTGCCCTCTTCTCGTGCTCTGATCGATGCTCGAGGAAATGGATCCTACTCTTGCCTTTGGGGTTTGAGTTTCGGTTTCTCATGCTCAGCGTTTTAAGGGCGCCGACTGTCTCATTTGGTCGAAGAGAAAAGAATAAAGATTACAGCTTCCGGAGATCTTCTAGGTGTGGCCCCACCGTAGGTGATGCTACCGACTTTTTTTGAATAAAATACATAAGTGAGCACATGTTAGCTTCCTTCGAGCGAGCATAGGCCGACGTGGCCGGACAGGGATCTCCACGGTTCTGGCAAACCAAGACCCGGTGCCTACCAAGCCTTAATGGGCCCTATCCTAACATGAAGGTTAGATGCAGGGACTTAACTACATGGTGACTGCCAGGCATCGGTATTTTGAATTTTCCATATTTTTAGTGGTTTTCAATATTTCTTTGTTTTTGATGTTTTTTATCTTTTCATCATTTTTTTTGTTTTGTGCTAAGGGTAGTATTTCTTAAGATAAAGCCCATTCCAAGGGTGGGATAACTCGGTCCCTTCGGCGTTGACTAGCTTGTAGGCGTTGCCAGGGTACACGGCTTGAATTACAAATGGTCCTTCCCAATTGGGTTGGAGCTTAGAACGCGGCCCTCCAGGTTTGACAAAAATTCTTTTTACGACCATCTCACCGACTTTGAATTTTCTCTCAACGACTTTCTTTTGGTAAAAGCGAGCGAGTCTATTTTGATACACACGCGCGTGTTCGGCAGCGGCCAGCCGCTTCTCATCCAAGAGTTCCAACTGGGCGAGGAGTGAATTACGACGATCGTCGAGGGGAAATTCCTCGTCCAATTGTACCCTGAGAGAAGGGATCAGAGTCTCGTACGGGACTACCGCTTCCATACCATAAGTGAGGGCAAATGGAGTCTGCCCGGTGGGGGTACGGATTGAAGTGCGATAGGCCCATAGGGCTTCGATAAGCTTTTCTGGCCAGTCTGAAAACTTACTAGACTCGCAGGTTTTTTTGATGATTTTGAGCAATGTTTTATTGGTGGCCTCCGCTTGGCCGTTACCTTGTGGGTAATAAGGCGATGAATGATGCAATGCAATTGCGTACCTTTTGCAGAGGTCCTGTAGGTCCTGAGAAATGAATTGTGGCCCATTGTCGGTGACGATCGTGCTTGGGATGCCGAATCTGGCGAGATGTTCTTCATGATGAACTTGCAGACTGTTGACGCCTTGATTTCCGCGTAAGCTTCGGCTTCGGCCCATTTGGTGAAGTATTCCGTCGCAGTAAGGATGAAAGATTTCTGCTTGGTGAGGGAATTGGGATCACCTAGGGGACCAATGATGTCGAATGCCCACATGGAGAAAGGCCATGGGGAGGATATTGGATGAAGTGAGGAAGATGGTGAATGGATTTTATCGGCGTGAAGTTGACACTTGACACACCTACGGACATAGACAGCACAATCCTCTTCCATAGTGGGCCAATAAAAGCCTTGACGAATGATCTTCTTGGCGAGCATCTGACTATTCACGTGGCCACCGCACACACCCGAGTGCGTCTCTTCTACACATTTCCAAACCTCATCGTCACCAAGACATCTTAACAGAATACCAGTAAGGCTCCTCCTATAGAGTAGACCTCCAATCAATGTGTATTTCTGAGCCACCCTTCTTATGGCTTTCTTGTCCTCTGTGGTGGCCCCTTCAGGATAAGACTGATCTTGGCAATATTTGACAATTTCATAGAACCATGGTTTCTCTTCATCAGCCAGTTCTTCTTCGGCCTCTGCCAACATGATCTCCCTCTTCTCAAGGATATCTTCCTGCAGGATCTTCCTTGCTATCCTGTCTTTGATGTTTACGTAGGAAGCATCATCGACTGCAGGGGCGTGAAGTTTGTAGATGGAAATGGACTTAAACCATCTTCCTAGAGGGAACCTTATGGATGATGCCAATGAGGCAAGGGCATCGGCGAGAATATTCTGATGACGAGGGATATGAACAAAGATCAGTTTTGTGAACAGTTTGGCAAAGGCAGCAGTGAGTTCTTGGTATGGCTTGAGTTTGGGATCGCGAGTGCGATACTTAGTGAGTACCTGGCGAAGGATGAGCTGACTGTCACCTACAACTCGCAACTCAGTGATACGAAAAGAATGAGCGAGTCCTAGGCCAGCTAGAAGGGCTTCATATTCGGCTATATTGTTGGTGACTGGAAATTTGAGCTGGTATGCCAATGGGAATGTGAGGCCTTCAGGTGACAGGAGGGCGATGCCGATTCCTTTCCCTTGAGAATTCAGAGCTCCATCAAAATATAGTGTCCACATTGGCTCATCTGATTGGTTGACGGACATTAGTTCCTCATCTGGAAACTCTGATTGGACGGGGTCGAACTTGGGAAGAGGATGGTGAGCGAGATGCTCGGCTATGGCATAGCCTTTAATCGCCTTTTGCTGGATGTAGGTGATGTCGAACTGAGAGAGAAAACTTTGCCAGCGTGCTAGCCTATCCGTAAGGACGGCTTTCTCCAGAAGGAATTTGATAGGATTCATTCGAGCAATCAAGTGGACCTCGTGAGCCAAGAAGTAGTGCTTCAATTTCTGCACTACCCAAACGAGGGCAGCACAGGTTTTCTCCATGCCGGTGTACTTCTGCTCACAGGGATTGAGAAGTTTGGACAAGTAATAGGTTGCCCGTTCCTTGCCTTCTTCATCAGCTTGTGCGAGGACGGCTCCCACGGAGTCATCCAAGACTGAGACGTAAAGGATCAGAGGTTTTTCTGGTTTAGGTGGAATGAGAACGGGTGGACTAGCCAGATATTCCTTCAACCCTTCAAAAGCTTTCTGACATTTAGAATTCCAGTGGAATTCTACTCCTGGCTTGGTCAACTCGTAGAGAGGTCTACACCTTTGTGAATGTTGAGACACAAACCGACGAATAAACTGCAACCTCCCGATTAAACCTCGGACTTCCCTCAAATTCTTGGGAGGCGGCATATCCCTGATAGCCTTGGCTTTGTCGGGATCTATCTCGATCCCTCTTTTACTCACAATGAACCCCAGCAATTTACCCGACGACACACCAAACACACACTTTTTCGGGTTCATTTTCAATTGGAACTCTCTTGACCTTTGCAAGACCTTAGCCAAAACTTCTGGATGTTCCATCCTGGTCCTTGATTTCACCAATAAGTCATCCACATACACTTCCAGATATATGTGCATCATGTCATGAAATATGGCCATCATCGCTCTTTGGTAAGTAGCTCCAGCATTCTTTAATCCGAACGGCATGACCACGTAACAATATGTTCCCCAAGGGGTAGTGAATGACGTCTTTTCCTGATCCTCTTCTGCCAAACGAATTTGATTGTATCCTGAAAATCCATCCATGAAAGAGAGGGTTTCGTAGCCTGCCGTGTTATCAATCAACACATCAATGTGAGGCAAGGGAAAATCATCCTTTGGACACGCGCGGTTAAGGTCCCGGAAGTCAATGCAAATCCTGACTTTCCCATCTTTCTTCATGACCGGGACAATGTTCGCCACCCATTGAGGATAAAGAACGACTCTAATGAACCTGGCTTTGTGGAGCTTATCGACCTCTTCTTTCATTTTCAAAGCCATCTGAGGGTGGAAACGCCTTAACCTTTGTTTTACCGAGATGGACCCTGGTTTTAGGGTTAAACGGTGTTCGACCAAGGTTGAATCCAAACCCGGCATATCCTCGTAGCTCCATGCAAACGTGTCCTTATATTCCTTGAGACCTCAATTAATGCCTCTTCTTCAGAGGGTGGTAGGTTGTCACTTATGAGGATGATCCTAGGGTCTTCCTCAGTCCCCAAGTTGACTTCTTTGGTGGATTCTTCTACGGCGGTTGACGGCTCGTCGAATCTCCTCATTCCGCTAGCGTATGCGCCCGCCGCATCCTCATATTCTTCACCCTCATCTTCAGTGGGGCATTCTTCATTCGTGATCTCGTAGACTCCATACCCTTCATCAGATGCACAGTCGCCCTCGCATTCTATTTCGGGTAGCTGGATGGGATTTTCTAACAACTGGGGGATGGCAAGAAGGGCCTGACACCTGGCGGCCAAATCCAGAAGGAATCGACGAGGGATCTGCCTACCCTTGGATTTCTTCCTAGGTACTACCCTTGGCCTATCATTCCTAGATTGACTGACAATATTTACAGAAGAAGAGGAAGATGAGGAGGATGGTGTAGAATGTACAGGAGAAGACCCCTCAGAGGAGGGGTAGAAAAGGTCGCTCATCGGACCTTGGACGGGTGGTCCGCAAGGCGGTACGCACCCGTGGGAGATGTAGGAGGTTTCCTCAACGAAGATGTGTTGTTGGAGAGTTTGAAAATTGACGTTTTTTTTTCGTTTTCATTTTTAATGACAAAGCAGTGAAAAGAGATTGGAGGAGAGAAAAAGTGGTTATGGCTAGAGGATTGTGAGGCTCATAGAGCAGATCATGGTTGAAGACCTGACGCGGGTTGAAAAGCCCGCGTAGGTATGTAAGCAAAGAAGGGGACCTGGGAAGATCATCAGACAATTGTCTGGCCCAGGAAGAAGATATCAGCAAAGGCTGAGACGAGTGGATGGAGAGGATGGCGGCTAATGAGCCGTCGACGGCAATGTTGAGGACGGATGAAGATCCGTCGATGACAGAGTCCTTCTGGCGAGGACGAGGATAGTTTGGAACCTTGGCAAGAGTGGTAATATTCTCTGGTATTTCGGAGATCAATGGTGGTCCTTCAAGCTGTGGAGATGAGAACATCCTTTCCAGTGCAACGGAAATGTCCCGTATGTCGAACCATTTGTCCCACTCGCATTCCGGATCTTTGATCTTGCCTCTTTTGGTGATCCTCGGACATTTTTCAGCCAAATATACAGCATGTGATCCTCCATATGCTTCTCGTGGGTGATCTCCCATCTGAACAACGGGCCCTCTGTTGAAGTGGTTTGATAGAGTCCACGTGAGGGGCTTCCAATCTGCCTTGAACGGTCCTTTGAAGCCTAGGCCAAACCTACGGTTCGGCCTAATTTCTTTTGGCGGCTTGAGCATACCCTGTAACTGTGCGCCCAGACCTTTTCCCTGTTGATAGCCGATGTTCCTCATAATCTCCCAACCTTTGGAGTGAAAAGGGAGACAGGATGTTGCGGTTGCCCTGACCGGCTCCTTTGGTGCTAGTGGAACATGAGATGGATCACGTACGTCCAGCAGTGACAATATGGGCCGATGAGACGGCCAAACAGAAGGCAGAGAGGTGTTGATAGCATCCACTGTGTGAAGGACAGGTGTACTGACCACTTTAATAATTCTCCCATTGTAAGGAAACTTCAGGCACTGATGGTTGGTGGAAGGCACAGCGTCCATGGCTTCGATGTAAGGGCGACCCAGTATAGCCTTAAATGTGGGGTCCATGTCGAGGACATGGAATTCCGTGGGATTGCCATGGGGCCTAGTTCTGCCTTCAGAATAATCATCCCCTGCGGCGGCCTTTTGCTATTGTCATAAGCCGTGACCGTGATCGAGGAAGGTCTTATTTGTTCCTCGTCAACCCCACACAACTGAAGAGTGCTCATGGAGATCACATTTATGGACGCACCCGTGTCGACAAGACACGGGTTTATGGATACCCCATTAATTTTTATTGAAATGCACAATGCATATTTCCGAGCTTCCTTGGGAGCGAGCTCGTAGTTGTGAAACATGATGGCTGGTTGTGTGTCTGTTGGGGTTAGGACGGTCGAAATCTTCTCCACGGGGAGGTCTTCATTAACCATGACCTTTTGAAGATATTCCATCAAGGCCGCCTGGTGGGATGTGGATCTTTGAAGTAGCTCTAGGATGGAGATCCGGGCAGGCGTCTTGTCCAAGTGTTTCAGTAGATCATACTGTGTTCCAGGGATAGCTCTTTCTGGTTGTTCTGCATCATCCTTCTCTGGCTGAGATTGCTCGGGATTCTGACTGTTGTGGGGGAAAACCCTGTGGAAAATCCTTCCACTCCGGAGCACCATTGCCTGCGGCTTTTGTACCTCTGTGGGGGTAGCAGTGGGTTTTAACAGGGGTTTGAGGGGTAGTAGTGGAGGAATGGTTGATGAAGCAGGGGTGATGACGGGAGCAGGGATTCTGATGAGGGGTTTGTTAGGTGGAGGCATGGCGGAGGTAGAGGGGATATCGCGCGGATTATGAAGGATAAGGGGTTTGGAAGGTGGAGGTGGAGGTAAGGTTTGAAACGGGTAAAGGTTTTGAGGTGGATGGTGGGTGATGAGTGGTTTTGAAGGCATTAGTGGTGATGTGGTGGAGAAAGACGGGGTTATGTATGGTGGACGGATGATAAGGGGTTTAGAAGGCGTAGGGGTAAATGTGGTAGAGGTGGATGGTAAAGTGGGGGAGTGGGAGAAGGTGAGAGGGTGTGAAGGCGTAGTAGAAAGTGTCGGTTGATAGGAGGTCGGGGTGCGGATGAGAGGGCGTAATGGTAGTGGAAATGGTGAAGGCGATACCGATGCGGGTTGATGAGAGAGAGGTGCTACCCGGGCAAGGTGAGGGGGTTGCATGACGATAGGGTTGGAGGTATAAAGAATGGAGGTACTTTCCTGGTGCCACACCTGCTCTCTCCCGACTTCCGGGAAGGAGGAGATGGGGTTAACCTGATGATTGGGCTGTTGGTGCTCCGGTAGTGGATTCTGGATTATGCCCATGTCGGGCTGTTGTTGTGGGGCCTGCTGAGGCTGCTGTTGTTGTTGTGGTTGCTGCTGCTGCTGCTGTTGTAACTGCTGCTGTGGCCTCTGAGGAGGTCTCCTAGCCTTGAGAGCCGCGACGTACCGTCTCATCTCATCCCAATCTATTTGATGTTCATCATTCATATCATGGATGTAATCTTTGAAATGGAAGCAGTAATCCACTGTGTGTCCCGGCTGCCTGTGGTAGACGCAGTATTTGGAGGTATCAACATTGGGGGGCCACGCGGGCCTTTCTCTGGGTAGGGCGAGTTGGTTTGATGCCATGAGGGCATTAAAAATATCTGCTAAGGTTTCTGGCAATGGTGGATAGTAGGCTCTCTTAGGACCGAGCGGCCTCCTTTGTTGCTGTTGGGGACCATAGTTCCCCGGGGGTGGAACTTGGTTGTACTGAAGCGGTGGTTGTTGTTGCTGAGGTTGTGGTTGTTGTTGCTGGGGTTGGCGTAATGGAGGCATATTATCCTGGGGTGGATTATTTTGGGGTGGAGGACGGAGAGGGAAAGGACCTGGTTGAAGGGGTAGTCGGGGCATTTGTGGAGGCCTTGGGTTGACTGCATAGTTGGCATTGTTGACCGCACTGACTTGCTCATTTGTCACGACCCCTTCTGTGGCTCCGCCCGGGACACCAGCGCCTGTCTTTCTGACCACTTTGGGCTTCGGCGACTCAAACATGTTCATGATGGGGGAGTCTTTTAGCTGGGTTTGGATGTATCGGGCCCTTTCATAGAGTTCCTCCATTGTAGTAAGTTTATTCATGGCGAGGACGTGTCTGAACTGCGGGGTTGCATTAGACACAATCATTTTCACTTGTTCGGGCTCGGAGAGGGTATCCCTTATTCTTTCCGCCAGAGACCTCCATCTATCAGCATATCGGACAAAATCCTCGTCGGGTTTCATCTTTTCGGCCACTAGGTCGGTAATGGAGAGTGAGGGACCGACCCTATCCCTATATTTCTGCAAGAACCTTCTCTGCACTATTTCAAAATTCTCGGCCTCGCGGGGCTCCAGAGAATAGAACCACTCAAGCGCGGGACCATCCAATGATCTCCGAAAGAGGTATGCCAGGGACCTCTGATCGTTTTGCCAATAGGAGGACTCATACATGAAGTCCTTGAGGTGAATGAAGGGGTTGCCGGTACCATTGTATCTGCGGTACGTGGGCATTTCGGAGGGAGGAAGATGAATGACGGGGAGGATTGGCAAAGCAACCTCCGGGGTGGCTTTCACGTCCACCATTCTTCTCAGATTTTGAAACTGCTCGTCCATGCGATTGAACCTATTGAGGAGCGATTGGGCGAGCTCCTCTGGGGGTGAAGGTGGCACTTGCCATTGGGGGAGAAACTGTCTCCCGGAGACTTGAGGGGGAAACCCGGAATGAGAGGGAACTGTCGGACCACCGACAGTTGGCCCTGGCTGAAACGGTGTGTGAGGAACACCGGGAGTTTGAGATTGTGACGGGAATTGGAATGAGGGAGGTTGTTGGCTCGCTTGTCCTTGAAGCGAGGGAGACTGGATGGCTTGCGCCAATGAAGGAGATGGAATGGCCTGCACGGACTCGTGGAGAGGTGCGATAGCCGGAGTTGACTCCTGGGGCGTGGGGGAAACAGATTTCCCCTTTAGAATGGCCTGGAAGGCCCGGAGCTGTTCAGAGGTAAGCTCCGTGTTGGCGAGGACGCCCAGTAAGGAAGTGATATCCTGTGGCGGGGACGTGTCCCCGGCAATAACCTGCACCTCATGCGAGGGGTCATGAGAAGGACCCGAGTCCATAGCATAGACTCGCGGGTCGGCTGTCAAACCACGGCTAGGGTGGTTCTCCTCAGAAGACTCGTGAGACATGCTCACAGTTCTCCCAGAACGCAAAAACATACACTAGCAAGTAGGTAGCAGAGATTATCAAACAAGTGGATGCCTTTACGCCCTTTTTTTTGTTTTGATTTTGATGATTTTTTTGTGTGTTTTTAGCGAGATCCGAAGTTCACACAAGATAGGGACCCTAGTTTATTTTTGTTTCACCGCCGTGTCAGCTAGGGTCTCTCGTCTCACCACGAATGAAATGACTAACTTCGGGGAACTTCAATGGTACAACCAGCCCAGTGAACGAAGAGGAGATTCTTCGATGTCGGGGACTTACGGAGGTCCCAGTGTAGGAGATTCTAGTCCGTTGAGAGGAATTCCCAAACGGAGAGTCCTTCCTTCACCGGGAAAGGGTGATCCTCAAAAAAAATGAAAAAAAGGATAGAAAAGAGGAATGGATGTATGCAATGGAATGCTGACAGATATATGGAGTGGGAAAACAACAGAAATAACAAACATATAATAAACAAAGAACCAATCAGAACTGACGGTGCTGCCGTGAGCACAACGGGGGCGCGCGTGGGCGCCAAGGTGGAGAGGCACGGGTGGTGCCGAACTTGCAAGGGTAGCCGAGAGGAAGCAGTAGAAGTCCCACCGTGATCGCCAATCTGTGAGCGACGTCACGCGGTTCGGGGAGAGCGGGGAAGAGGAAGCGGAGAGCGCGCGGGCTCCTTCTTTTTTGTTTGTTTTGTTGTTTGCTGCAACACAGAAATGAGAGAGAAGAGAGAAGGGGCCACCACGGGAGATTGCTCCGGCGGGGCGAGCGGGACAAGTATAATATAGCAAGATATGGGGTTCAAACGGCCATAGCGGGAAGTGACTCGCCGCGACCTCGGGGGGACGGGAATGGTGCAGAAATTAAATAACAAGAATTGAAACGGCCATTGGGGAAGTGACTCGCCGCGGCCTCGAGAATATGAGCAGAATATAGCAGAATATAAAAGAGAATATAAGAACAGAGATTTAAACGGCCATTGGGGAAGTGACTCGCCGCGGCCTCGAGAATATGAGCAGAATATAACAGAATATAGAGAGAGTATAAGAACGGAAATTTAAACGGCCATTGGGGAAGTGACTCGCCGCGGCCTCGATGATATGAGCAGAATATAACAGAATATAGAGAGAGTATAAGAACGAAATTTAAACGGCCATTGGGGAAGTGACTCGCCGCGGCCTCGATGATATGAGCAAAATATAACAGATATAAAGAGAATATGAGAACAGAAATTTAAACGGCCATTGGGGAAGTGACTCGCCGCGGCCTCGATGATATGAGCAAAATATAACAGGATATAAAGAGAATATGAGAACAGAAATTTAAACGGCCATTGGGGAAGTGACTCGCCGCGGCCTCGATGAAAAGATGTGATCGCCAGGGGCCGAAAGACCCCAAAATAAGAAGTGATCGCGCCTACCTCAAGAGCGGGAGATGGCGGGTTGCTTCTTCCTCTCCTTCCGGCCGGCCGACGGAGAGGGCTTTCCTCGGCTACCCTTGCAAAACAACGACAAACAAATGACAAGTGGCTTAGAAAGATGAATGTGTAGTATTCATATCCTTGCAATAAAAATGACGAAATAACGGGAAGACACACACCTGGTTGGTGTTATCTTTTAAACCCCTCTCGGACTCGAGTAGGAGGAAAATGAGATGATGGATGCGAGATGATGAATGCAAAAGAACTACGAAGAAAAGGAAAGAGTTGGCTTATTGGATGTGCCGGTGGTGAAATTCGGCGGAGCTCCGGCAGCGTGGGGACGACGTAGAAGCGCGGTGGATGAAGACGACCTTCCTCTCGCGAGCGTGGGCACCCGAGAAGCCGGCAGAACCTCCACCTACAAAAGACCCCACGGGTTAGAAAAATGACTCCGTAGCCTCTGGGCTCCGGCAGCCTATCGGATCACTGCTTAGCTCCCCTAGAACTGAGGGGGTGGGCCTCTATTTATAGAGCTCCGGAGGGTGGAGGCGTCCAGGACCCTGGACACCTCCATCAGGGCCGAAATAATATTTTATTCTATTTTTATTGATTTTTTTGGAATACTTTTGTGGAGGCGTCCAGGGTCCCGGACGCCTCAAGCAGGTCCACCGAAAACCGACGACGGCCGCACGCGGTTTGGCACAACGCGTGGTTTTGTGAGCGGCGCCTCGTGATTCAGAAATGGGCGCGTCCAGCTGACCGGACGTCTCTATATTTTGGATTTTTTCACACACGACAAACCGTCGTTCGGTGGCCGGCGCCCGTGAGGGAGTTTATGGAGGCGTCCAGGGCCTGGACGCCTCCAAAATATATTATTTTATTATTTCTTTGTCTTTTATGACAGGGCTGGCATTTTTGATTTTTTATTTGTTTTTATGGAGGCGTCCAGGGACCTGGACGCCTCCATTAATATATATTATTATTATTTTTTTTTTTTTTATGCCAACTGGCATTTTACAACATATTTTTTATTTTTTTGTTTTTATGGAGGCGTCCAGGGTCTTGGACGCCTCCATTAATATATATATATTTTTTTATTTGTTTTGGGCCCTGAGAAAAATAATAAAATAATTAAAAATATGGGGGCGTCCAGGGGCCTGGACGCCCCCATTAAGACCCACCCGGGTCCTTGGATCAGGCGTCGGCGGTCGCCCGGTAGACCCCCTTCTTGATTCCGGAACCTCCTGATGCGTCGACTGGTGTTGATGTCGTCCGAATGCCGTGACGAGACGATTCCGGATGCCGAAAAGGGCGGAAGAAGACTCAAGAAAAGGAAGCACTCAAGTGATTCAAAACGCGTAAGCCGTCGCGGGGCGTTGTATAGTAATATGAGACTTTCTCAGGAGACGTCAGGAATGGCGTGTCTACACCCTGGTCATCTCTCTCCACCCTCCTCTGCCGGGGATCCCTAGGGGGCCTCTGCGAACCCTGAGAAGTCGTGCTCGCCTCGCCCTGCGGTGGCACTCCAGCCTCGAAGGCGCGACGACGCTCCTCGGCCGAAGAAACCAGATAGCTGCCCATGGAAAAAGAACCAGACTGACGAAGTCACGCCCCGCGTTCCTTCACCCTCTGGTACCGCTCATCGCTCTCCCGAAGCCTCCCCTCCGCCGTGCCGAGACTCAATCGGAGCTCCAGCAGCTGGGCCTCCAGAGCCCTCCTCTCGATCTGATCCCACTGTCGCTCCTCCCTCTCTCTCTCCCTCTCCTCTCTCTCTCTCACCGCCTCCCTCCTCGACAGCTCGAGGGTGATCCGCAGATCCAGCACGTCACGAGGGAGCTCCTCAGCCTCCCGTCGACGCTCCTCCTCCAGCTCCACAATCCGGGCGTCACGCTCCGCCACCCGAGCGTCGCGCTCCTGCTCGGCACGAACAGCACGCGCCAGGGCCTCTCGGATCTCGGCCATCTGTCAAAGCACGCATGCACCATGAGAGAACAGTGATAGAAGGAGAGCAGCCAAAAGGAGAGTCGAGGTCAGGCAAACGCTCACTCGAGCCTCGCGGTCACGCTTGGCCTCCTCAGCCCGAGCCACCGCATACGCTAGCTGCTCCTGGAGGGCAGAAACCTCCGGAGGAGGGCCCAGCGAACTGGAACCCGCTCCACCAGCCATCCTAGCTGCCGCTGTCTGGTGGGCCCGCTGAAACACAGAGCGAAAGACAGTTAGAGGCCAAGTATCAAAAATCAGGTCACAAAAAATGCATTACATAAACTCACCAGGATCTCCAACTCCTGTCGGATGGCCACCAACTGCCGCCTTGCGTCCGCCAACTGGGCCCGCAGGTCGGCGATCATGTTGTCACGAGCATCCTGCATTGCACATAAGTTAGTGCCACATGCATATACATATAAAAGGGTGAAGTATTTTCATTTCACTTACCCCTGCCATACCACCAAGGAAGAGGCAGTCCCCGTATGTAGCCCGGTACCGTCTCAGGTAATCAGTATTGTCCTGTACATGGGACACCACTGGGGCCCCGCCCTGCTGCCAGTCCTGGAACTGTGCCGGGAAGCGCGTACGCCAATCCACAATCTTCGCCTTCCCCTTGGTCTTCCGCCCAATGCGGGCCGGCTCATCTACATCGATCCACTCCTGGGCTAGCCCCAACGTCCTCATCACCAGCCTGAGCCGCAGCGGCTCAATCTCGTTCAGAGAATGGACCCACACGTCCCGCCCAAAACGAGGATGACCCGCTACCACCCAAGGCTGGCCAGCATCGCCCATACCCAGGTAAGGTCTCCATACCACCTGCATCGCCATACATGCATCACATTAGCCGCCATTAAACCACATGCATAAAAACAAAAAAGTCATACGATCATACCATGGCCTCGGGATACTCGCTCAGCTCCCGACGTAGCGACGCCAGCTGATAGCCGTGGGGTGCCGCAACCACGACTGGCCTCCACCGTCGCGCTAGAGGCACGGCTCTCATGTTCCCATGTCTGGCCCTCCCCATCGGGAAATAGTAATAGCTCCACACCTGCATCCATCATACGTCATTAGCACAAAAAATTGCATATTTAACTATGGTAGAATGCATAAACAAAATGTTTACCTGGAGAAAAGGCGCGAAGCCACTGACTGTCGTCACCTTCTCTGAAGTCTGGGAGAGATCAGCGATCAGATGAGCAAGCAGAGCCGCTCCCCACGCATAGTGCCCCACTCTGTCCAGATCCGCCAAGATCCTGAGGAAACGGCAGTGGATGCCATCCCCCTTCGTCCCCAGCAGAAGGCGACCCAGGAAGAAGAAAAGAAACCTCCGGAGGTCTAGATCCACCAGCTCACGCTCGCTCGGATCCTGGGTAAAAGCAGCGCGAGCACCCCCCTCCAGTCGAGCCAAGAACTCCGCTCCAGTCTCGCTAACCCGCTGACGCGGGTCGACGAATCCAAGCGCCTCCATGATCTCCACTCGGCCGACTACCCTGCTGTCTCTGTCGGTCACGCTCGTCTCTAACCATAGCAGGTCCAGGACGCTCTCTCGGTAGTCGGGGTAGGTGACCCCGTTGACCGCCTCTCCGTCAACTCGTAGCCCAGTGATCCGAGCCACGTCCTCTAGCGACGGCACCATGTGCCCCCAGGGCATCAGAAACTCCCGGCTTGGCGCGTGCCACCGCTCCTTCAATGCCTGGATAAGAGGAAGGTCGAGCCGGAAGGGCTCGATCCTAAGGAAAGCTCCAAAGCCCATGGCGTCCACGCGCGCCCTCTGGAAGTCCGGCAGCCCACGGTATGCTGCCACCACTAGGGACCAGCTGATCCGTCCCTTCATCACACCCTGCACACCACAAAACCAATAAAAAAATACATCAGCATCGTGAATAATATTAAGCAATAACACTATATATTCTACTTATTTATTTTATTTTATCTTATCTTTAAGAAATTTTAGGATTTTTATGGAGGCATCCAGCACGTTGGACGCCTCCTCTCTATTTTCCTTATTTTCTTTATAGAAAAACCCAAAACAAAAAAATATATATTAATAATATATATATTATTATGGAGGCGTCCCAGGTCCTGGACGCCTCCTTATTTTTTAATCCTATTTTATTATTTACGTAAATAAACAAATAAACAAAAAGAAAAAGAAAATGTGGAGGCGTCCAGGCCCCCTGGACGCCTCCTTTCCCCCACTCGCCGGCCTTCTCTCACAGCCTCTCGCCCGTCCGTTTAGCCTATTGAACCACAGAGTGAGAGTTCCGAAGGGCTTACCGGGTCGTGATCGTCCTCTCCCACGTCGCCAACGCCCGCAGCGACCTCCGCGGCCAGAAGAGGCACCTCCATCTCCTCCTCCGCAGCAATCTCCTCTGCTGCGGCCTCCTCTGCGCGATCTCTCGACCTCCTCCGACGATGGGCCCGCCGCTTCCGCTTTTCACCACCCTGACTCCGGCCTCCCTGCTCCATTGGGACTAAGAATGGGTCGTCTGGAGTGGCTGGACGGTCAGGATGAACAGTGTAAGTGAGTAGGGGGGAGCCCCCCCCTATATATAGATTTCCCTTTCATTGGGGCGTCCAGCTTTCATTGGGGCGTCCAGGCGCCTGGACGCCCCCACACTTTTTATTTTTTTCAAAAATTCAAAAGTAGGGGCGTCCAGGCGCCTGGACGCCCCCAAAAATAAAAAAAAATAAAAATTTCAAAAATCAAATTTGGGGGCGTCCAGTACCCTGGACGCCCCCAAAAAATAAAATGCCAAAAAAATAAAAAAAAAATTAGGGGCGTCCAGGACCCTAGACGCCCCCATGATAAAAAATTTTCAAAAAAAGAATATATATGTATATAAAAAAAAGCATCTTAGATAAGTGTATATATAATCAAACCAAAATAAAAATACAAGAAAAATGAAAATCAAAAAAATAATTAAGTAGACAGGGGCCCAAAACATCCAAATGCCAGATTTTATTCCATCAGAAAAGCAGAATGAACTACATCAGGGGCTTAGGCGCCTTAGGCCTTAACTTCCCCAGTTCGGTTACATAAGCCCTCCACTGCTCGCATTCTTCCCCCACATGTGCTAAGGCCTTTCCCGCAACACTTGTCTTCCAGGGCGCTTTAACGGCCTTCGCTTCCTTTGCGTCCGCTTCAGTACCCAGTTCTCTTTTCTTCAGCGGGACGATGTCAGTCGGTAGTGGGAACGAATGGCGTGGGATGCCGATCTGGAGGCAGCACCGGTGCGCGTTGTAAAGGACAAACTCGGTCACACCAATCAGTTGGAGATCAACTTCGGGAGAAGACCTCATGAGAAGCTCAAGCGAGAGCAAACATGCCGGTGCGCAAGTGAAGAAGCTTTGTGTCACGGTGCGAAAGTGAGACCGCCAGTCTTCACGTTTCTTCAGCCACGGAACACGGTTCGCTACAGTGCCACCAAAGCCTAACACGTCGGCTATGTGATGAAGAGGGCTTTGTTGGAAGAGCTTCGAAGCAGTTGGCATCCCCTCGCGGTGGTCGAATTTGAAATGCAAATCAAGCCAGCAATTCAGAACAAGTACGCAACCAAAAGGAGGCTTACCCATGCTTGAAGCAGTAAGGCCACTATAGAGGTAGACAAGGACAGCGGGTCCCACCCTCTTTCCACGCCAGATCCCGCGGATGGCATTCAGTTGGTCCTCCTCCACTATGTTGTCGGTATAAGGAAACAAGAGAGCACCCGCCAGACAAATAGTGAACCCTTTCATGATTCCTTCCAGGTGGTCATCAGCAGGTGACCCTCTCAGGGCATCCGTGACCCACTCCGCGAGCTTTTGTAAATCAACCCCCTTCTGATTACGCACCTTCCTGGCCGCGTCGGGCGGCATGAAACTTCCAAGGACGCTTTCGGAAGTCTCCCGTGTCAGCATCTGCATAGCCTTCACCTTTCCATCACTCTTAAATCTTTTCAATCCGAGCAGAAGTTCCACCTCCTCAAGGAGGATGGTCGCCTCGAAGGTCGGAAAAATAAAAGTGTGGGTCTGGGGATGCCAAACCTCCACTAGTGCGCCCATAGCCGCCCAGTCCATACGGACCCTCTCATAGTGCTTGGCGTGAATAAGGAGCCCCTAAAGATGCCACTTTGAGAGTATGGCCCTCATGCCGATGGAGATGTTGGAAGTCAACTTGGAAAGCCATGGCAGTTTAGAAAACTTCCTCAGGCCTGGGAAAAGTGGATATGGCTGAAATAGAAAAAGGAAGGGAGCAAGTGAGAAGAAGATTCAAGAGGAGAGAAATTGAAATGAATCAGCTTACCGCATGTGACATGATCATCCCGCTGAGATGACCTTCGAGGTCGGAGAGTCACCTAATCTCGCGGTCGGGCCTGCTCCTCTTCATAACACGAGAAGATTCTCCTTCCATCGTTAGAGCTCCAAATTCTCCTCTCCTTCCTCTCCTAAGCTTCTAAACCGACCTTGGTGCATTTGAATGAGCTAGCCTAAGGGGGGTTCTTATAGGAAGGGAAGGGCACTACAGGACAGAACATGTCACATCGGTAGTCATTGTCAGGATTTTGGCTAGATCTCCTTTGCATTGTGGTGCGATTCTGTTATGACTCTGTTGCTTTCTGATGTTATTAATCCATGCTGGCCTATGCAGGTCTTACTAACGGACGTCTTCGTCCTGTCTCTTGTGTGTCGCCTTTCAGTGAATAGCCCCACCATGCCACGCATCTTACTATATGATACCTACGCTACTAGAACATGTCAAGGACCTCGCGGCCCGAACAAATCTGAGATTTGAGTTCCCCTTCAACAAAAACGGTGATGATTCCGGAAGAATTCGGGTTGTACGGATAGGCCGTGAACTTGTGGTAGTATGGGGACGACGGTTCCATTTCAGTGAGTTGGTGCGCGGATAAACGGGCCCCAGCCCAGTATCGGCTCACCGGATTGGTATCCTGACCCATTCTTAACGAGTTGACAATATTATCCTTGGCTATTTTCTATTTAGTTTGTTTTAAATTTTTCTTTAAACCCAGCATGCATTCATATAGGACTTTGAGTCTATTGCGGAAAATCACTAAAGTAATTCGATTGCGAAGGTCGATGTGCTTAAATTCTGATAATATGAGATATTCCATTCCGAATGAAGTACTAAGTTTTCTTGAGACAGCCCCACGCTGTTCTTCCAAAGGAGACCCTTGTTTAGATTGATCCTCAAATAGTCCTTTACTTTTTGCTCCGTTTGACCCATCTTGGCCGCAGCACTTCCACATTGGCTGGTAACCGCTCCCCAAGGTGAAACCTGCAGGTTTACAACCCAGGTACTTCCACACAGAGAAGTTGGTCCCTTTTTCAACTCGTGCCTAAGCGCACATTTTCTCCTCCTTGTTTGATTTCCGTCCAAACAATTGTTGACTTCGAAAGACCTTCTCCCAGGTCCTCTCGTTGAAAACTCTGAAACCATTCCAAAAATCATAATGTTGAAAGCGTGTCTCATCACACCTTGGCATCTACTTTTCAGTCCATTCTCACTCCATTCCACTTCACTTCAATGCCATTCCACTACGTGTCACTCCCTTGCAAAGCAGACGTCAAGGCGGGGCAGCTGTAGACACGCCGTTCTTGACATTACATTGAGTAAATCTCATATTACACTATGATACGCCAAGGCGGCCTTCACATTTTTAATTACTCTGGTGATTTCCTATTTTTATGAATTTTTTTAATATTTTTCTGATTTTTTTCCGTGAAAAATCTTAGAGGTGTCCAGGAGACTGGACGCCTCTATAAATAAATAATAATAATAAATCAAAAAATCATGGAGGCGTCCACACCCCTGGACGCCTCCATAAATGACAAAAAAAATGAAAAATAATAAAATAAAAAATATATTCTTGAAGGCGTCCAGGAGGCTGGACGCCTCCATGATTTGACTCACGGGTGCCCCCCGGCCATCAACTGACCATTGCTCAGTCTGTCGTTTGAAAAAAAATTCAAGTTATGGAGGCATCCAGGCCCCTGGACGCCCCCATCAACCAGCTCACGGGCGCCCCCCGACCATCGACTGACCGTTGCTCAGTCTGTCGTCTGAAGAAAAGCCAAGATATGGAGGCGTCCAGTCCCCTGGACGCCTCCATCATCCAGCTCACGGGCGTCCCTGACCACTGCCCGACCGTTGCTCGGTTTGTCGTGTGACAAGAATCCAATTTATGGAGGCGTCCAGGCCCCTGGACGCCTCCATCAATCAACTCATGGGCGACCTCCGGCCGTCGACTGACCGTTGCTCAGCCTGTCATTTGAGAAGAATCCAAATTATGGAGGCGTCCAGGACCCTGGACGCCTCCATCAATCAACCCACGGGTGCCCCCGATCGTTGGCCAGTTTGTCGTTTGAAAGAAAAATCCAAAGCAATGGAGGCGTCCAGGGCCCTGGACGCCTCCATCATCCAGAAATCCTATAAATAGAGGCCTACCCCCCCTCAGTTCGGGGTCGAAAAAAAGAGCGCCGGGAGGCTGTCGGATTCCATTCCTAACCCGTGGGTGTTTTGTAGGTGAGGTTCTGCCGGATTCCTGGGTGCCCGCGCTCGCAGGAGAAAGGCCGTCTTTGCCCGTCGCGCTTCCACGTCATCCCTAGGCTACCGAGGCTCCGCCGGATCTCGCCATCGGCCATCCAATAAGCCATTCTCCTCTCTTTTTCCTTAGATATCTTGCATTCATCATATCGCATTTTCACCCCCTTTTGGGGGAGTCTCTTCATGTTCCTACGTTGGTATAATCACCATCCATCATAAGCATTTTCCTCCTACTCGTGTCCGAGAGGGGTTTAAAAGACAACACCAACCAGGTGTGTCCGACCGTCATTTCGTTACTTGCATCGCTAGAATTGATTGCTGCATCTTCGTCTTTCTGATCCACTTGTTATTTGTTTGTCGTTGTTTTGCAAGGGTACTCAAGGAAAACCCTCCCCGTCGGCCGGCCGAAGGGGGAGGAAGAAGCAACCCACCATTTCTCGCTCTCGATGATTCACAGTTTCCGTGCCTTGTTCCAGGTACACGCGATCATTTCTTTTCATTGAGGTAACCCCTCTGGCGATCACATCCCTTTGGCATCCTACGCATGCTCTTTTCTCTGTTGACATGTTGCATGACCCCTTCCCCTATTAGCTTTTAGTTATTGCGAGTTTGTAGCCCGTCGCTCGCGTTCCTCGTTCCCTTTTGAGTGGATCTCCATTAGGCAGTCCACAGTGCCGAAGAAGACTCAGACTATCCCAACGGTTCAACTGGAACCTAGAAGGGTCCGTCATAGGGGACCAAAACAAGATGTGCAGGCTGAGAGTTGATAGCCCCGATTCACCCTACACTAGTACTCAACCCATGTCCAACAAGGAAATGTTCCTTACCACCATGAATGTCACAACAAGGCAGCCCATGTAAGGCATTCATCTCGTAGGCCCCCTATGCAAAGAGGGCACAATCACCTACTTTCCCCTCCCTGCAGGTGCATGAGGAGATGAATTATGCTGCGAAGAATTGTTTGTGTGGTGTAGAGGGTACCTCTCTAGGCAAACAAAGGTTGTCACGGACCATTGGAGTTGTCCAAGAAGGCCATGAATTTGAGACTCTATCATGTATAGAGTCAAGAAGCTATCAACATCGTTGCTATGTACCCCCACTATAGGATGAAGTGAAAACGAGAGCCCCAGTCTTTAAAAGGATAATGTTTCCTCAAAGGCCACTCAGAAGGATGACGAAGAAAGAAATGGTCTGCTGACCTATGCTTGCAATATGAATGGAGCGACCAACCGTTATGGGGCCTTGCCCATGGAACACAAAGAAAGATCCAAACTTGCCGAGAGGCCGAGCCCTCTCACAAGAAGAAAGCAAGTTCCAAATGAAATTTTATAAGCCCCCATGGGTGAAACGGGTCTAGATTTGGCTGTGACGACCGTGACGGTGAATGTGGTCACAACTGAGGATGACAGCGGGACACAGTCTATGCCATCTGAAGACACTCCAATTGAGGAGGGAGGCCGAGTTCCCAGCCCCTCCACGCATGATCATACTTTACTGATGCTACTTCAGAGATATCAACAGGAAGTTGAAGTGTTGAAAAGACAACTGAATGAGAAAAATACTGACACTTCAACATCAAAGCAAGTTGAAGTCCCGTTTGAAACATCACAGGGAAGTCTCGTTGTGCACGAGTCTGCACCACATATAATAGTAGCTTGGACAGCACCCAGCTACACCAGTGGCATTCCTCCCCAACAATCGCAACATACAGTTCCAGTACAATCTCCAGCTCCTCAGTACCAAGGGACTACCACCTAGCCTCACTTGACGGTGCTGACAACACCGCAATTGCAACAAGCTCTCTCTATCCAAGTCCGGCTGGCCCGGTCATGGTGAACAAGCTAATGGTGGAGTGAATGGTCAAGACGAAGCTGGCAGAAAGGGGATGTGATGATTACGCCTCTTTCGATGTCTACAAAGTACCATACCCAACTTATCATGCTGCCAAAAGACTGTTGCCTAGCATCAATAAGCCACCAAAATTTGACAAGTTCAACGGATAGAGGTCGCCGAAGGAACATATAGCCTACTACATCAATGTGAGGGGCGATTTGGCAATTGACGAATCCTACTTGTTGAAGTTTTTCGGGTCCTCACTTACAGGATTCGCTTTCGAATGGTACTCAAACTTGCCAGCCGGGTCTATCAATAACTGGCCAAATATGCAGTGCAAGTTTAGAGAAAGATTCCACGTGGCTGAGAGAGAAGTGACTGTGGCTGAACTATACGCATCTGGGCAAAGAACTGATGAAACAATCTTAGACTATATCAAGAAGTGGAGGAACCTAAGCATGAGGTGCATGCGTCCTCCACATCAAGAAGATGTAGTACAAATCTGTAAACAAAATCTGAGGAAGGAAATCCTAGAAAGGATGATCGGGATCAAAGTCAGGTCTTTCGACCGGCTGAATAATATTGCGGCAGAGATTGAGGCCTTCCTATCAAGATATCCCTCTGCCCCTACTATCCAACGCTAGAAAGTTAGGCGAACTAATAAACGGCCGCCACTTAAGGCAGTTCACACTGTTGATTTCAAGGCATTCGAGCAAAAAGGCAAAGGGGCAGCTAATCCTCCTCCCACCAAATCCGCTGAACGTCGAGAAGGTTCTTCCCTACAGGACAAGACGAAGAAGTTATACGCCTTCCCCAAGGAAAAAACTTGAGCCCTCTTCGAGTGGGCCATCAAATACAATAAGGTCATTCTGCCAAAACCGAAGAGGCCAAATGATGCTGAGAGAAGGGATGATCCTTGCTTCTGCCCTTATCATCAAATGCTTAGGCACACTATCGAGGATTGTCATACATTCAAAGAGATAGTCCAAGGACTGATAAAAAGGGGGGAGCTACAGATGGGGAAGTACAAGGTGGACCCCCCACACCCCCATGAAATGCCCACTCAGGTGGCAGCAGTCAATATGATATTCTCTGTTCATGTCCATTGACAATTGTCGTTACCCACATTTGACCTGTGTACATTGATGAATGCATGCGTCGACGAATAGGTGGTGCCATTTCCTCATCCTCCAGTTGGTCTAAAATAGCCTTCTCAATGTCGTTGAACATTTCATCATCCTCCATTACGAATTCCATTACAATCCGATCAAAGTCTACACATCACACGAAGCACGTCCATCATCAATACATCAAAGATGAAATAGCCAAGTCGTTGAAAGTGAGTAAAATGTCTAGTACATGATTTCCCAATGCAGAACAAGCGTAGTATAGTTCCTTACCTACAACAACACTAATAACAAAGCAACTAATATGAAGAAGAGCAACACTACTAGACTACTTAATAAAACAACAACAATACAAGGCACATTTGACATTTGTGTAGTCTACTGCCGTAGTGCCTAGCTCCTTGAATGATAGTCAAGCATGGGACTTGCATGATATGTAGGCATGTGCCTTTCCTATAGTTGAGGATGATCAACATACATATGGCTGCTATTGCCAACCCCATTTATAGCAACATGTGCTTCATCAAGTGAGTGAAAACCCTTATAACGAGCTCCAGGGTATCCATTCACTTGGACAAAGCATTCGGGCCAACTATAATATACACCGGGTTCCCGACCAACCCACACTACATAGCATTTATACCTTCCCATTTTCTGAACTTCAATTCCCCTGCATATAAGGTGTTATAAAAGACAATAGGTACGACAGTCATAATAATTGTAGCAAATTTAATATGAAGTCTAATCTATAAGAGCAAGTGTGTAGATCAGAAAGCATGCACGTTTAAGGTTACACTGCATGGTATAGTGGGGTAGGGGATTATACGTTTAAGGTTACACTGCATGGTATAGTGGGGTAGGGGATTAAAGTAAATAGTTCAAGAGCATGAACAAGGTTTATGTCATGTGAATTAACACCCAATCAACCATGTCTTCTTCAGGAAGCTCCATGAATAGTTTTCTATTTATTGGATCTTTGAATAAATCCACTGCTTTGAGATACATGTCACGGTCAAGATTTGGATCTGCCTTGAGTATGTCAATGCAGTCATGCATGGAAGGAGTGTCATCAGCCATGTGGAGAGGAGTTGTACGCCCCCCTCGTAAGAGCCTCAACAATTCATTTCTCTCTCGAGAAGCCCTTGCAAAATTGTTCAATGCCTCATCCCCGATCCTCTTTTGACTCCTCCTCCCAGAGTTAGGTGTTTGCTTGGGCGGTGTAGAAGTACCTTCATCCTCTAGACCCCTACTCATAGTTGGGGTGTTTACAGAGGGATTGAAGGTTGTGCAAACTGAGAGACATTCATAGCATCACTAATGTCCTAAAACCCACCAGTAGCAACCCCATCACCTAAAGCAATCAAAAACTCATTTACGCGCTCCTGGGTAGGTTGCATTGTTTGTCGACGACGTGTGGCTTCAGCATCTTTCCCCCGTCCGGTACTTTTGCCACAAAGATAGTCCATCTCACGTAAGAAGAGAAATGCTTTACCTGTAATCAACCTAAAGTCCTGTCAACTCTGAGGAAATGTAAGCAATGATCATTTTGTAGAATGAAATAGTCGAGTAATTTAAAAGTCGATACATAGATACACAGGTCATACAATACCTGAATCAATTCATCCCATGCCCCTTCATATCTAAGAATAGGCACATTGTTGACATGGTCCCACCCCCATCCACTTTTATTGCGTAACTCATCAACAAGGCCATAAAATTTCATGATTGTCTTCTAATGATTATATAATTGTTGTTGGTCATAATTCAGATTACAGGAGCTATTAAATATCAGGACTATCTCATTCCAACAATGAGGCATGAACATTCCCATATTGTGATTATTCTTATCATATTGCTCAATCAACAAGTCAAGGAGAACTTTATCTTGAAGGTGATTCCAGTTTTGCACACGAGCCTTATCTTTACCCGAACTTGACTCATTCTGAATTGTCCCTGATATTAGTAAATTAATAATAAACATGACTTTAGTCTCCTAACCTCATATTATAAGGTGGATCGGAACAAGATGCACAAACATGACTCAATACAATTTAATGCCCAAGGTATACGGTTGATGATAGGACTTACCAGAGGCAGACATCATTATTCTCCTCTTCCTTTTCAAGCTGATGAATCCATGCATGAAACAAGACAAGAGGAAACAAATAAAATGATAAATTTACTACAGCACAAGGAAAACAGAAATGGCATAATGGATTGTACTCGTGCCTGCATTATAACATCTGTTGAATGAAAAATGTTGATGCAGAAAATGAAGGTAGCAAGAGGCGGGTCATGGTATTATAACAGGCTATATGCGCAGGCATATTGTGCTTGGGATCTTAAGGGCACATTACTAACAAATGTAAATGAGTATAGTTGGCAAAAAGTTAATACCACAAGAGGTAACAAATCATGGTTTTACAACAGACTATAGGCAGAGGCCATACACAGTCATATCATATTGTCATGGGATCAAACATGCATTTTCAAAATCAAATCAATGACAATATGGTTGGTAGGAATAATAAAAATAGCAAAAGGTTGAGTATGGTAATTCAGCTAGGCATTTATAGAGGTCATTCACAAGGATGACATATTGTGCTTGGGATCTTAAGGGCACACTACTAAGAAATGTAAATGAGAGTATAGTTGGCAGACATTTATTACCACAAGAGGTAACAAATCATGAATTTACAGCATCCTATAAGCAGAGGCAATACACAGTCATAGCATAATGCCATGGGATCAAACATGTATTTTCAAAATCAAATCGATGACAATATGGTTGGCAAGAATAATAAAAATAGCAATAGGTTGAGCACAGTAATTCAGCTAGGCATTTGCAGAGGTCATTCACAAGGATGGCATATTGTGCTTGGGATCTTAAGGGCACATTACTAAAAAATGTAAATGAGAGTATAGTTGGCAGACGTTTATTACCACAATAGGTAACAAATCATGAATTTATAGCAAACTATACTTAGAGGCCATACACAGTCATAGCATATTGTTATTAGATCATACATGCATTTTCATAATCAAATAGATGAAAATAGGGTTGGCAATAATAATGGATATAGCAAGAGGTTGAGCATGTTATTTGAGTAGTGCATATGCACAGGTCATACAAGAGGATCACATTGTACTTACTTTTGTTTTGCATTTTTTCATTTGTTAAGTGACAAACCATCCTTCATTTGCATAACAACCTTACTCAGATCTCATTAAAAAAAGCATTGTACATCAGACATGCCAATGTTTACATAAAGAAGCATGTAGAGACCTTTTAACAATGTAGAAAAATATTAACAATAAGCCAAACATCTTGTTCCATAAATTTGTATTCTACAATATATAGTCCATATCCGAGCTTTGATAAGTATAAAACTTTTGTGATATATGAAAAAAATGAAGATGGTAAAATTTATAACTTTTTTAAATAGTCAGTAATAGTATGCCATAATATGGTGGAATAAAATATGAATATATTTACATGTTTTCCTGGCATCAAATACCAATATTTCAAACAAAATACTAATTGAGCACACGAAGCATGCTGTTATCAGAGCAAGGTAGATGTTAGGTCTAATAGAATGTACAGAGCATACACAAAAAATGGTAGAGGTTGAACGAAATCATTGTGAAAAATAATACGTGTGCAGAGGGTAAGAACAAAACAACCACTGCATCCTCCACATATGAAACTACAGAGCATATCATAAACTTCAAAATGAAAGACCTGTAAAATGCATCAACATGGAAAAGGAAAAAAAAGCAAGAGGGCATCTATAGAAGGAACCAGTGATGACAAGGGACCGAGGAGGACGTAGAGGAGACGGGCTCTTCTGTTAGGGAAGCCACCGCTACGCGCACGGGATGACATTGCGAAGGATCCTTAAAGGCCTTAAAATAGGAGAAGAGCGGACATCACTGTAGTGTCACGAGCAGGATCGGTGTGTCAATTCAACGCATCGCTGCAAAAGCAGATGTAACACAGGCCCTCGAGAGCAGAAAAAGGGGAACGATATAAACCATAGCCGAACGATCGTCACTCGATCGGAGAAGATTGCAGACGTGATTGGACAAGAGAGGCTGTAGGCTTGATAGGGTGCCCCAACCACCCTTCAGACCTTGCAATAATGTTTGCCGTTGATGCCCAGCTCTCCCCCAAAGCGTTGGCCCCGAGACATAGCCTGCAATACACGTCTACCGTGATGGCGAAGGCTACAAGGGTTCAAGATTGGGGCAGCGAAGGTCGCGAGGGCAACAAGGGAAGCGCCAACGGAGTGTGGGGGCGGAGCATGGCGACGGAGGGTTTCGTTGGAGAAAGGAAAGGACAAACTCTGTATGTAGCCCTCGCGATGTCTTCAGGGCAAAGGAAACCTTTTCTTGCCATATTCAGGCTGCCACCTCGAACACCTTAACCCCGAGTTAAGACTGGCTAAGAGGGGGTAACATCGAATAACTCGAAATACCCAACCCATGCCATCAAAGCGAATCGGAGAGAATTTGATGGGGTACCCCGGTTTATACCGCAATCAAATAGGGCCTTTAGGAGACACAATCCTTCTACTGTACAAAATCTTTGAACATTGCAAGTATTTTTATCCTCAAGAGTTTAAGCAGACAATATTAGTAGATAAACGATGTGTATTTGAGTACCGGAATTCAACAAAGTTCTCTTTGCACCAGTGTCAATCACATGGTTGGTCCAACTTTCAAACTACTTCTATTTGTAGCGAAAACAAGTTGTTGTACATTAACTAGATGAGCCAGATGATTTACTACTAACCCAAAATGAACAATAAAGAGTGCTCTAGGTATATCTATTATAACTAAGAATTATTTCTATGTTTTAGAATAAGACACTTAGAAATAGCATAGCTTTATAGTTCCACTAAGTTATGTCCATCCTATAAAACCCATCCTTTAGCTTCTTTTCAGAAGAGTTCTAACATCATGGACATGTATGTATACTCAAGGAGCAACTCAGTTGGTTAAGGCCCTCCATGTACACCAGGTGACCAAGGTTCAAACCCCATAGGGGCCAGGTTTAAACATGATTTATAAGAAGGCTATAATAAAAAGGTTATAGTAGAGTAGGACTTCAGACCAAAAAAATCATGGACATGTATGTCACATAACATGCATCAAAACTTGAGGATAAGATGCTTGTCATTATGACTTTGGACAACAATAAAAGGAAATTAAATGAGCAAACCCATATTCCTCTTTTTGATGTATCAGGCCCAGATGGCTCAATTTCTTTTTCACTTAGTAGAGGCATTTGCTCAGGTGAAGGATTAGCAAGAAGGCTCTTCATTGGAAGTTTTTCCTCTTCTGTGCAATCAAAGGAACCTCTAGTAGCATTGAATGACATAACTATGTATACACCAAAAACACAGCTTATGAATGATGCCATAAATTCTCAGGGAGAATGCATAAGAAAGCTATATCATGTATGTAGTTGAATGTTAATTGCATAAATACCAACTTACAGCTTATTAAACAGAACAAGTAGTTGTCTCAAAAGTGAATGTAAACCATTCGCTTATTCCCAAGCCATGAAATGCAGATGCAATGCATATCATTAAGAAAATAAAATTATGTGTAGGCACATGTATTACAATGAATCTTAGTTATATACCTACCTTAAGCATCATTATAAAAGTGTATGGTGAAAGGTTGTGTGCTAAATTTCAATTTGATTCATCTTTTATTACCTGATATTAGCTATCACTGCACTATAGATTCTAAGAAATCCACTTAGAACAATTAAAAGGAAAAAAAGAAGGAAAGAAGAATGGGAAAAGATGGAGAAAAGGGGAGCATGCGAGGATGCGAAGGGGAATGTGTGATCGCCAGAGACGCGAGGGCCTCAAAGGATATAAACAATAACAATATGGAGGGATCGTGAAAAATACCTTAAAAGGATGCGGGGGAGATTGTGAGTGCTTTCCTTCTCTTTCGATCGGCCGGCCGATGAAGAGAGTTCTTCTTGTTGATTACCCTTGCAAAGAATCAAAGACAACAACCAATAAAAATAGGAATTAGAAATCAAGGTGAGTGTAGCATCAAATTCATAATAGAGATGAGCATGAAAAGCATGTATAAGAACACACCTTGTTGGGTGTTGGCCCTTAAATCCCTATGCAAAAGGGTATGGGAGATTATGATGAATGATAAGATAAAGGAGGGTGCAAGTGTTGCACTAAGGAGATCTCAACATGGTTGAGATGATAAAAATAACATAATTAAGATTAAACATGTTATTTTGACTATCAAGATAAGCCATTATGCAATCAAAGTTCAAGCAAAATAATTTGTAAAGAAGCACACGAGTTGGAATGATTACCGTTGATTTTTATTTATTTGAACCTTTGTGAATTAATGACTTTTAACAAACTTCGGAGTGATTCACACAAGGGAGGAACCTAGTTTCAATGTAAGTTCACTTCGATGCCAACTAAGAACACTCTCTCACCATGCGTAGGTGTAACGACCCGAGAATCCGATTACCGGGAAGGCCCGATAACCCGAGACTCGCACCGCCGCCCACGAGCCGGGAGGGCTCGGAAGGGCTAGAAGGAGTGTGGAGGCACAAAGAAATAGGAAATAAAGCAGGACAACTCAACAATTAACAGAAATAAATAAACAACTACAACAGAGTCCAGTCCAACAGAAAGTATAGTCTAAAGCAGTAAAGCGTACCACATGCCAAGTCAACACTCGGCCCGGCAAGCTGGCAACTAAGGACCTCCGCTCCGCGCCCTCGAACCGCGAGGAAGAACCGCTACACCTGAAAAGCAGGGAATGAGTCTCCAAAACAGAGACTCAGCAGGGATCCCGCGGAACCCCAACCGGAAACAACGGCGGTAGCGGAAAGGAAGCTACAACTACAGCAGGAACAGCAAACCGGTGGCCGGTCAAAAACTCGGCACTACAGCTACACCTACTGTACCAGAAGGCACACCTCGATCACGCAGTCGAAGCTACCGAACCACACTAGTACCACCTACCGAAGCAAGAACACACGGCAACCACGCCGTAAAGGCCTGTCCCTCGGACACAGCCGACCTGGACACGCTGTCCAAGGTGCAACCCCGACCATCCGATCGCGGGTACCGCACAACAAGACCCAACCTCGGTAAAGCCACTAGCATTAGACCCTTGGCGCGAAAACCAACACACGCGCCACGGCGAAACAACCGAACTTAACGGTCAACACGACCGAAAACCCGAAGGTCGAAATCACGGAAACTGATAGTCTGTCACTCCGTACTCGACAGGAGTACCACCCACTAGAAGCACAGCCGGTAGCGTCCCCTGACGTCTTACACCGCACCGCAGGTGAACCGCCTGACGTGGTAGGTCCTACCCGAGGCGCGAACACCGTACAAGTAACCACAAACAAGTAACTAGCTGGGGTCACGCCCGTCGACGTGGGTCCAACCGCCCCCAACCACGTGTGCACACACAGACCACGCGTCCCTGGTCTGGTCCTCTGACCGGTTTTCCCCTCAGCCGGACTCTGGCTGCAAGACGTGGGGCCCGACGGCAACCGGTCCACAAACCGCCTCTAAGGGTAAGCCCGTACACCACTCCCTGGTGCGACCAGCACACGCGTACTGGTAGGCTACGACTAGTGGAGGGTCACTGAAGGAGTAGACTTTCAACTCAACGGAAAACAACGTCCGAATCCGACGACGTACGGGGACCACCCCACGTACCGGCCCCGTCGCACGGCGACCACAGTCGGAGAAGGAACAGAACTTGCAGTCCACGGTCACGCACGCAGCCTGCGCGAAAGTCAAGAAAACCCAAGTGACGCTAAGTCACTGGACTCTGGACAGTCCTCTAGACACACTACAGCCAACGGTCCTTGAGTCGCAAGACTCGGGGTCAAGACCGTTGCACGCAACAGCACAAGGCCGTCGATCTAGCCCAATCTCTAGGTCCAAAACCACGATATCACGAATACCGAGACAACACACGAGTTGCCAAGACCATTCCCTTGAGAAGGGAACGCAAGGGACAAAGGCCACTCACACGGGCCACACGGAAAACACAGAAGCACGATTCCCAAGGCAGCACACAAGCCGCCACGATGATTTCCCATCTTGAAGCAAGCGGGAAACCTCCAGCCCCAGGCCGGGTAACTGGACTCGCAGTCCAAGACCAACCACGTGGCCCACATGGGAATCGCCTTCCAAAAAAACTCACGGCATGCGGGGGAGACCCCACCGCACCCACACCGATACACGGTGACTCGATCGAGCGTAACACGAAGGCCCAGCACGCGAGAAGTCACCCGGACTCTCAACCCTACGGGCACGCTAAACGAGATAACACGGTCCTCCAGACACCCTCAAAACACGGACACAGAAACCCACGGGTGTCAGGGACACTCACAAGACCGCAGGTCGACCACTGGGTCCCAACCGGGTCGACTAGGGATCCACACATTGCGGGACAAGGCGGAGAACACAAAAACTCGCCTCGGAACAACACAAAGCCTGACGGTCTAACCCTAGACCGTCACAGGGCTGTAACGGTCTAGGCGAGACCGTCACATCCACCTGGCGGCCTAACGCAGGCCGTTACACGGCCCGAAGAAACACAGGATGTAACGCGCCTGGCCCAGCGCGTTACACGAATGTAACGCGCTTGCCCTGGTGCGTTACACGCCTCACGCTCTCAGCGTGAAAGCAGGATGTAACGCGCTTGCCCCAACGCGTTACACGGATGTAGCGCGTCTGGCCTGGCGCGTCACACACGCTGCCCTCCCCAACGGATAAAAACGGCTCTGACGGCCCACCCTGGGCGCGTTACAAGCATGTAACGGTCCAGAGGGCACCGTCACACCCCCAGCCCTCAGCTGGGCAACAGGGAATGTGACGCACCCACCCTGGGGCGTCACAAGGCTGTGACGCGCCAGCCCTGGTGCGTCACACGCCTGACCCGAAAACCAACGGAAGAGACTCTAACGGTCTAGCCCTGGTGCGTCACAGCACCTGGCGGTCTATCGTGGGACCGTCACACCCACAGACCACCAAGGGCCAACAGAAGGGGGATGTAACGGCCCTGCCCAGGCGCGTTACACGAAGTGACGGCCACTGGAAGGACCGTCACTTCCTTCCGAGAACGCTACGGCGGGAAACGACCCAAAACTCGTCCCACGCCCCCATACCTCCACAAGAGAGGGGGAAAACAAGGGGGAAGCTCCCCAGAAGCCCCTAGCATGCATCTACGGCCTCGGATCGGCCAAAAACGCAATGAAACGGGAGATCGGCCCACAAGCCCTAAAACATGGGTTTTGCCCAAAAACCCCGATTCCACCCGCTCGGCTCACCACGGCCTACGAAACTCGCGGGAAAGGAAGTGCACGAGCTGGGGAACCATCACCCTACCTCCACCGAAGATTTCGCGCCTCGAGCTCGCCGATCCGCGAAGAAACGCCGTGAAACCCTCGCCGGCTCGCGACCGCGCCACGAGCTCCCACGCGCCTCCACCGCCTCGATCCTCGCCCATCCTCGCCCGCGTCCTCACCCGCGCCGCCTCCGCCTCGCCCCCGCCTCGCTCCGTCGGCCGCCGGAGAAGAGAGGGGAGAAAGAGGGCGTGAGAGAAGAGAGAGAGTGAGAAAGAGAGAATGAGAGGGGGAGAGAGGAAAGGGTTAGTATATATAGGAAAACCCGAAAATTCGATAAATTCAGAAAATTACGAAAAATTACCTCCGCGATCCTCGGAAGGAACACAACGCAGTGGTACTGTCCCGGAGTCGGAGAACGCCACGGTTTGCCCTGCAAAGAATTCCGAAGGCACATCAGGGAAAAACACGTGTAAAGCACAAAATACACTCCGAGACCCACTAAAATGATCTGAAAAATATCCGAAAAATCCGGGGCATTACAGCCCTCCCCCCTTAAAGGAATTTCGTCCTCGAAATTCAGGACCTAGAACGACGTCCTAGAGGAAGAACACTGAACCAACTGACACGCTGTCAGGGCCCCCAGCACAGAAAACCTCGATTCTCACGAAAACACGGATCCTGAGGAACACAGCCAGACTCACAATCACACACAAC